>VZSR01000824.1:3384425-3601041 GCA_013398615.1 Brachypodius melanocephalos
AAAAAAAAAAAAAAAAAAAAAAAAAAAAAAAAAAAGTCTGTATTGAAAGACTTAGCTTGGTCTTAAAGAGTTTCTTTTGCCCAACTCTTTTGTGGAGCATCCATTACCAAAATAAACACTTGCCTTTTCAGTGTGATTACCTGTTCCTCATGATTCAGTTGTATGGCACAGCAGGTGATTGAGTTTCGAACCTGTGGTATAAACCAAAAAGTGCCTAGGGCAGCTGTGGGTGCCCCATCCCTGGAAATGTCCAAGGCCAAGCTGAGAGGGGCTTGGAGCAACCTGGGATAGTGGAAGATGTCCCTGCCCATGGGAGGTTTCTTCCAACCCAAACTATTCTGTCATTCTATGAAAAACACTGGAGCTCTGTCTTAATGGTAATGTTCTGGCAGGCTTGTGGGTCAAGTATTCCAAAGTACAGCAGTTCTCCTGTGTAAATGGGAAATTGGAGTAGACTTCTCCCAGGTCACTTCTATAGGAGATGTAATACTGTGTTAGATTAAAAAGATTCCTGAGTTACACTTGGTCCTGACTCGAGCTTCAAGAAATGGAGAAATCTGTTTCTGTTTAATTCTCCTTTCCCACTGCCAGGTGGGAGCTGCAGAAACCAGAATGAAATTGGTCCTTTAAGGTCCTGTCAACCCTTCCCTCATTTTCATCAGCTTCTTTATAACCAAGAAGCTTCAGAAAGAACACACAGCAGTGCTGGATAAATGAAGCCCCACATCAGTGTTGTTCTGAGGGCTTGGCTTGCATTGCTTGAGAGGAGGAAATAAAGCACAAAGCAAAACCCTCCAGCACAGTGAGCAGCACTCAAGTTCTGCTCCTTCACTCTTCTGCAGCAGCTGCCTCAGTCACAGAGTGGGGGCTGTGCTTCGCTGTGTTAGACCTTGTCACCTTCTCTTCTGTCCTCATTTTTTCCTAGAAATAACAGATTTCACCAGGAAAAGTGTCTGTCAAGTAATTAGGGAAAAAGTCAGCGAAATGACATAGGACACAGGGCCTCAGGGAGGACTTTTTTAACCGGGGAAGGAACAGAAGGTCACTTAGGAAAGAGAAAGAACATTTAAGAGTTGTTTTCACAGCTTGACCATGTGTTGCATAGTACCATTCAGAAATAGATTTACTTCTTAAGTAGTCATACTAAAGCATGCCGCTAAATTTTAATTTCCCCTTGATGCTAACATCTGTCCCTCTGATTATTGTCCTACTAGCTGAAAAACTGGAATTTGAGCCCTCACTGGATGGATCCAGCTAAGTATCAGTAGCTTTTCCCTCTGTCTGGGGCACCTTCTCACTTCAGCTGTATCCTGAGCTGCCAGATGCCGTCTTTAATCTGAACTGCTTCATCCTTAAAATCCTTGAGTGTAGCACCTTGGCCCAAAATCAGTGAGTTCTAACTTATTTCTGAGATTGCTGCATACAGAAAAGGACACAACTTTTACTTTTATGCACATAAATAATATTTGACAGAACTATGAGCCTGAAAGTTGCTGGGTTTGACATTGTCCATTAGGATGACCAGACTGATTCCTCTTTTTCAGGATTTTAGGTCTTTTCATAAGACTTCTTCCATCTTTGAGCCACTTCTTGAACTGTGATGATTTTAAATGAAAAAGACACAGCAAAACTGCTGCTTTGCCAGTTCACTTAAAATATTCAGTCTGCCTTTTGTAGCTGTTATGTACAGCAGGACTAAACTAAATACAAGAATTTAATGGTGTTAGGAGCTGTTCGTTTGCTTTGATGCATTTTGCTACCAATTTCCAATTATTTTTTACTCTCCTTCCAGTAGATATCCTGGTTTTGATCCCCAAAATACCTTCTAAGCTTCAGTTGCCCAGTATTTTCTTCATAGACTGTTGTGTTAGACAAGCTGACATTGCTGGTTGCTCTCCTGCTTGGTTCTGCATTTTAGTAACAATCTGTCTCAGTAACTTTGACTTTTCTACGGTGTTTTGTTCTATAATTGCATTCCAGCAGAGTTGCAGAAAATGAGTGTCTTTATTTTAAGCTGTTAATTAGCAGTGGAAGCAGGAATGTGTAGTAAGCTTTACAAATTTAACATCTAATTTTAAAATGGTGAGGATATGTTTAAGGTTCTACAGAATATAGAGAAAAGGAGCAATAGAAAGTTTTCATTTTTACCCTTTCTTCAGAAACCACATGCTGAGGTACAGGGAAGTATCTGAGGATAAATGGGAGAATGGGAAAACTAAGAACTCGAAAGCCTCATCAGGTTGGAATTTAACAACCTGAGAGATGTTCCAAAGACTGTTTTAAAAGTTCCATCAAACAATGGCTTAAGATTGTTGAGAGCAAGCACAGCCACATCTCCAGCAGCTTACATTTGAGTGACAAATGACAATACAGAAGATCTTGAAGTGTTTAATAAGTCTTAGTTACATTTGCATGTTAACACTATTTTTGTCCTAATAGTCAGTGAGTTGCTTTTTGTTTCCAGCTCTGATGCTGACCCCCCGATCGTCCCTTAGTTGGCTTTGTCAAGCTGTCTAAAATTTGAAGATGACTGTTGTAATTAAGGTTGCTATTGTTATTATATTTAGTTGATACTTTGCCTTGATAGAAAAGACCTTAGCTGAAACATCACTTTCTTATTTCCTCATTTTTCATGTCTCATTTTGCACCCCATATACCAGACTTCATGGCTTTCATACAGCCATTTAACATCGCTAGGTTTGATAACACACAACAAACCAGGAGGAAAAGGATGGTGATAAAGATCCCTCCTGCACTCTGAGCCAGGGGACATTCACAAAACCCTATTGCTCTTGGCAGCCAAATAATAAAGAGATTCTATATACCAGCCTTTTCTGAAATAACTTCTACTTTTGATTTCAAATTGAATCCATACTTTTTAAAAAATCAGTTTCAAATATTTTTTTTTTTAAAGTTCAGCTTGTTCGTGTTTCAGCATGTTCATGTTTTTGCTTCTGGGCTTCTCCTGCTTACAGTGCAGTACCTTGGAGCTGTGTTTGTATTCAAGACCTCTTGATTTTCCAGCAATTTCATAAAGCTAAATAAAAGGACAGTTTTAATAAGCTGGGTACATTGACATTACATTATGAGTAGTGCTTTATGCAGGTTTTTTCTGTATCAATATGAAAACAATGTTCTGGGCTAAGTGTGCTCATGGCAACAAGTTATGGTGAAGGCACCCAAAAAAGGAGAGATTTAGGAGCTGCTCTTTTACTTGGTGATGCAGTTTTATTTATCTCTCTCTGCTCTCTTTTTGCTGGTGGCCATTTGCTCTTCTGAACAGTTTTGAGAGCTGCTTATTGTCACATAAAAAAAATTCTTAGTCCTATATTTTAAGTCTCATGTCCTTTGTAAGTTGAAATGATCTTGTTTGCACCAGGACATAAAGATTTTGCACAGCATGGGGCTGTCAGGTACCTGTTGGGTGGGGAAGCAAAAAGCCCTTCCTTTACAATGGGATGTGTTACCAGACTGTGTCTTCTCACTGCTGGAGAAAAACCAGTTCTGGTGGATCACTGAGAGCTCTTTCAATGGTACAGGAGGTCACACTCAGACAGCACTTGTGGTTTGGAGATGGAAAAGGAGTTTTTGTCTGTGTGCTCTTGCTGATGCTGTGATTGAACCATTCTAGGAGAGCAAGGTGAATCAGCCCATGGTACCACACCACTGTGGCCAGCCTGGGTACTGGTAACAAGGTTAAAGCTGCTTTTGGGGCTCAGACAGGCTGAGAGAGTTGGGAATGTCCAGCCTCGGGTTGAGAAGGCTCTAGGGAGACCTTAGAGCCCCTTCCAGTGCATAAAGGGGCTTCAAGAGAGCTGGAGAGGGACTTGGGACAAAAGTGTGAAGTAATAGGGCAAGGAGGAATGGCTTCAAATGACAGAGGGAAGATTTAGATTGGATATTGGGGAGAAATTCTTCCCTGTGAGGGTGGTGAGGCCCTGGCACAGGTTGCCCAGACACTGTGGATGCCTCATCCCTGGAAATGTCCAAGGCCAACTTGGATGGGGCTTGGAGCGACCTGGTCTGGTGGAAGGTGTCCCTGCCCATGGCAAGGGGGGTAGAATGAAATAATCCTTAAGGTCACTTCCAATGCAAACCACTCTGTTATTTTTGTCTGTATATTGGATTCCTGTCACTTTTTGGATGGTGGCATTGACATAAAGTATGAAATGAATTGGTGGCAGCCCAGAGTTGACCAGGACATTCTGTAACAGCCCAAGCAAGTGCCTTGCTCTGCTGGCTGGAGGAGCAGGTGTTTTTCTATGGGAATCAAGCTCCCTGCCTCTGTGGAACTCTTTGCTCATACAAATCCTATAAATATATCCTGAAGAGGCAGTTTAACAACCTGAATGTGCATCTTGTATATCATCTAGCAAAAATCAGATCTAATAATTTAAATTTCAGTATTTTTGATACTTCACAACTAAATGGCATTTTTGTCTTCAAAAATATTTTTGAGACTCTGTGTAGCTCATGCACACAATTTTTGGGATGCAGCTGCTGGGAAAATATTAAGCCAAAACTGAAAAAGTACATAGAGTTTGCCCCAACATTAGGACTCAAAAACTGTCCCTTTATTACTCTGTTTTCCATGAGGAAGAGAGGGAGCAAGATTTACTTTCAAGTGATTGGATGAATATTTTTGGTACCTATAAACCATAGTTCCTTTGAGAGCTGTGTGATTACCCAAATGGTAAAGAAAGATGGAAATTTTGTTCAACTCTCAGCAGGTGGGTGTGCAGTGCCCAAAAAAAGTAAATCACCTTGAAATCACAGAGTTAAGCAAGAACAGTCAGGACACTGCTGTCATGGGCTGTACTCTCAGAAATGGGGAGCAAGATGATAGCTCTCCTTGGTTCAAAGCTGAGCCTCAAACTCCAAATGTCTCAAGGACTTTGTAGGATTTTGTGTATCTTTTATGTGCAAAGTAGTTAAGGATGCTTGATGTTCATAAAAGCCTTCAGTATTCAGCTCCTAAACTAGAAAGAGGTTATAACCTCATGAAATGCCACAAAACTCATGTTCTTGTCCCAAAAATTGAAGTGGACAGCATAAGGAAGGAGAGTGAAACAGATTGAATTTATAATAAGGATTACCAGTGTTTGCTTTGTCCTAGTCTGGAAAGACAGGAGCCCTTGATTCTGTTGTTGAGGCTGGTCTGAGCACTTTAGGATGGAGAGGATTCTCCTCCAAATTTGGGATCACACAGGAATTCCCTATAGGTCACTGTCTAAATTTGCAGAGCAATAAAAGACTAACACTGCTGAAGAGGCCAGCAATTTTTTTCTACTTCTTCTCTTAAAACATTGAACTGTTTCCATATTTATATATTTCAGAACCTGAAGATTTTTTCCTTTTGTGTGTGTAGAATGTGACTCAAAGGTTCTTCTTGTAGCTGTTGTGGGGTGCACCTACCCCAGCTATCAGCTGCTGTATGGAGTGAAGAAAAAGTGGTGTTTGTACATGCTCACTGTTAATGATAAAAATAATCAAAGAAGGATCAGATAATCCAACAAGAAAAAAAAAATTAAGAAGTTCCATGTCCATTCCTTAAGGGTGGTTCTATATGGAAAGTCTGGCAAGATGAGCTTTGATATGTCTGCTGGTTCCTCAGGGCTCCATCCTTTGCTCAGTGTATATAGGATATATATAGTAGATAGCAGGAAAAGGCAGATTTTGGTCCTTGCAATAGCAGAGAAATAGTTCTAGAAACCTAGAAATTGAAATTGCTTTTTCTTGTTTTCTGGATTTAACTCTCTCGACGGTGTCTCTTTGCTGTTCAAAACTTCATCCTTTTCAGGAAAATGTGTGGGTCCTCCCAGGAGTGGCAATGCAGGAAAAACTTCTCCCACTGATGGTGCAGGGTGTCTCTGGAACTTGTATTCTGGAGATTCTGTTCCTCTTCCTTGACATACAGGGAGGCAAAACTCCTGGCATAATCATTCACATGTATAATCATTTGCTTGTAATGCTTTCACTTGAGGATGTATTTTATCTAGAAAATTCAGACTGAAATGCATTTTATCTCATCATTAAAACTTAAAGGAGCAGAAAGTCTCAGAGCCAGCAAACCAGCCTTCTGAGAGAAGTTAACTCTGCTCATTTTACAGCAAGTAGCAAGTTCCCCAGTGATGAAATTTGCTTGCCTAAGGTCAAAGTGAATTGACAACAGATCTCAGACCAAGTCCTAGAAACAGGGTTACAAGGCTCTAATTACAAGCTGGAAAGGGAATAGTTGTCTTAAGCTGGTTTATTGCATTGCATCGTTGACCTGAACATAGTCAAGAAAAATCAATATTTTCCATAGAGTTCTGGAGTTGGCCTTGTAGGTGGATGGGGACAGGCTGCTTTATTTAATGAAGCTGATAGCATGAAGTAAATGCTGCCACAGAGTTTGTCACCACATATTGGAGGGAAAGCAATGATTGGTAAAGAGGCTGCTATTTGCACATTTATTGATCGCTTGGTGGAGCCGTAGCTACCAGTCCTTTTGTAATGCCAGCTTATTTTATCAGTGGCACATCATGTGTTTCCTCCTCAGCCCATTTATATTCCCCTTAGGCCCTGGCAGAGCATGGCAGAGCAGCCTCAGTTTTCTGGCAGAAGGTGGCATTTTCTTTCGGAGTTGGAGCATTCACCCTCTATTTTTGCCATGCTAAAAATTTCTAATAATTAGAATTTCTATAAAAATAATTAAGAGCTGATGTAAGTCTGCTTGTAAAGAGCCAGTGGGTTCTGACTGCATGCTCTAAGGTTGTTACTTTATGTGCTGTTTCTTTCCAACATAAAAATAGGAGAGTCTCAATCTACTGTTCAGTGAAGCAAACACTTCTTAGGCACTCAGAGGCTCCCAATAAGTCACAAAAGGCTAAATAAGAGAACATACATCATTGTTCTTGACAGCCATAAAAGACAATTTATGATGAGTTTTGGCTCATGAATTTAAACACCAGTGGAATTAAGAAAGCCTCTTACAGTGCTACCAGAATGATGATTGCCAGTTGCAAATGACAGGGCTTTTTAGATCTGCTTGCTGTGTGATGTGAAGTCACTTAGAGGAAGATTGACTTGATGATGTATTTTAATATTGTTAAACAGCTGCATGTACAGTATAATGAGTCCCTAACCTTGTTTGATCAAAGTGAAGCAAGCAAACTTGTTAAAGTCCTTAAAGTCCCATAATTTATGAAGTTTAAAAATTATTTTAGAAATAGGGTCTAATTGAGGTACATATTGCCATTTCTGTTTCTTCATGCTCTACAAAGCCAATTAATTCTCTGAGCAAACCAAATGTGTGACAAGGAGGAATTGAGCACAGCTCAAGGGTACTCATATCTTTGAAGCTTTATTTTTGGATGGGATGAAGGCAAGAAACTTTGGAGCCTGTGAAATTCCAGAAGTGTCTGGGTGCCACCCAGTGCCATCGATGTCTGAGCTTGGGGAGATGGGTGGGATGGGGACACTGCCTCAAATGGGTGTTCAAGAGGTTGGGTGAGCTGGTGGAGGTCATTTGGTGGTGTGAGTTGACCATGCAGATGTTGATGTTTGTAAGATCATCTATTCCAGCAAAATCAGGGTTTTTTTTAATCTGGAGTGGGCAAGCACAGAGTTTTTCAAATTTGGCATCTCCTTTAAGGGGGCTTGGAAGGATGCAAATCTTCTTTTCTTAGAGTGCTTCCAGCTGCCACTGCACCATTAGAGGGAAAAGGAGGCTGGTCTAGGGAGATGCTATCCAGATGGCTGGTGCAATTTTATGGCCCAGATTAGAGTGGTGCAAAAGGTTACATTATCAGCAAGAACTTGCTGCCTTAGAGACAAGTTTTTTAGCTTATCTTTAATATTCATAACTTCCAGATACTTAGATCAATCCCTCTAACTCAGAGAGGATAAATAAAACATTTCAGCAGTGGCTTATTAGTGGTATGTGGCATCATCTTAATCCTTTCTCTCCTTGGAGAATTAATGTTTAAAAAACAAAAGTCCCATAAAACATTAGGCTTGCACTCTGGTAATTATCTAATAAATGTTTGTTTTCAGTTCCTCTGTATCTGTTACTTGCAGATGTTTGCATCTAAACCAGGAAAGTTATCTATTTAAAGCTCACAGGATAATTTCTTTCCTACCTGGCACAAAGATACTGGTCCTTGTGTGCAGAATAAAACAACCAGCTGCGTCTCTACCCTCTGGTGCTCTTTAATCAGTTTACCAACCTGTTTTCCAGCCAGGGTTTTCTTAGTACTACGAGTCTGATACTCTGAAGGTAGGTATCTTGTTTTGCTGATGTCTCTGTAAAATGCCTTGAGCACAAAGTCGTTATCTGAGAGCTACAAACTAAAATTGATCTGCTTTAGGCTTAGCATAATTTCCGTGTCTGGGCTGACCCAAATGGTATTGTCCAACAGGTTTCTGAAAATGTCAAGAGCCAGAGGGGAGGTCCCAGTGAAATTGAAGTTCTTCCTTCCCTCACAGTAACTGAATTTTCAAGTCCCCAGGCCCTGTAAATAAAAGAGAAAAATTGGTAATAAGAAAGGGAATTAATAGGATAGTCTTTCACACGATTTATATAGCTTTCAAAAACTGTTGCGTTGTTGTGTTTAAAAGTGCTGGTCTGCAGCACTTTCCACTAGGAAGATAAGATTAAAAACTTGGAAGAGCAGCTCTGGGAATTAGCAGCCAGAGGAGCTGATGGATTTGAAATGAAATAAAAGCTGTTATTGGGGAAAATTTATTTTGAAGGTAAAATAGTGCTGCTGCCAATAAAGTATCCAACAGACTCGAATGTTTACCTTAATACTGATGTCACATTTCCATTTAGTAGGCAAGTACTTCTTTTCAGCTACTGTTGTCAGTATGGAAATCAGCTGAATGAACCTCTGCCATGTAATCCATTATGGAGTGAATTGGAATCTGAGATAAAATTACTGTTGGGCAGATGTGAAATCCTGTTTGGATGCGTGTGTGAAGTTGTGTTATTGCAGCCCTCTGGAATACGCTGCACTGGGATGGGAAAAAATTCAACCGGGAGTTAGAATGGTCTTTTAATTAGAAGGAAGAAAAATGAACAGGCACTGATGCATCTGCGGAGCATCTGTCTTTATTAAAGATTTCTCTTTCAGGGAAGCTATTTATTTTAAACTCCTGGAATGAAATACATCTTTGCAGGGACTTTTATTTAAGGGAAACAGGGCACAGATTCTAGTATCAAGGGTGGTGTTTTCACCTTTCATGGTTTTATTTGTACTTTATTTCTGTATCTCTATGAACTCCTCTCTCTCCTTCTCTCAAATGTGTCCATGTTCTCATTCAGTCTGTGAAAATGGCTCAATTTGTAGTCACATGCATGGAAGTGTGGCCTTATTTACAGTTTTATTGTGCAGTTCATGCATTGGGGATGAGATTGGGTAGATTGCTTCTGAAATAAAGTACTATTGGATCATTCCATGTTCCTACAGCTCTCCAGTTTTTCCCAGAAATCTTCCCTTTTGAGTATTTTTTCCCTTTGTAAAAAAAAAAAAAAATCTCATCTTTGATACTTTATTTTGAGCATTCCCTGCCTGAAAACTCATGCAAAAGGGGTCAGTGTTACTGAAATAAGGACAGGACTGCTAATTATTGTTTTTAAATGAATTTGTGTCTATTCACTGGGAGCTTTTTTTTTTTTTCCCCTACAGTTTGCTGTAGGGAAGTTTTGCTGTGGATTTCCATCTCCCGATATTGTCGAGGTGTCTGTCTTATGTTTTTCTTCTTTTATGAGAGCTTTAGAAGTTCTCTGGGCAAACAAATTGATTGTTACACTGCAGTGTGGGAGGATTTTGTGTTGCATTTGTTTGAAAATGTTATTGCTCCTGGAGCTTCATGTTAAACTAGCAAACTTCTGTAGTCCCTGCTCTGTTTTTTGCTCCATTTGCATATTTTTTCCCCGACTCTACAGTAGTTCTAAAAGGAAGTTAATGAACAAAACATGAGAGTGCTGCAGGAATTAACAGTACTGTGAGTAGGAAATGCATATTCTTAGAAAAAGTTTGGTGTCAGCAGAATCCAGGATCACAGGATGAATTATTTCTTTTCTTTTTATTTGTTCTCGGGCTATTTATCTACAGAATTTAGTACAAAAGGAAACAAAATAAAGTTTCTACCAGAATTTCCAGGAAAGAATAAAAAAAGACAAGTTTTATTTTTGCATATTCAGAAACAAAGAGAAGCAAAAGCATGTAAAGCAGATTTGGCCTAAATACTTTAAAAAGTTTACCTGATTTTTTTTCTAGGACATAGCTGCTATGCTGTTCACTGATAATCAGCCTAGTCAGACCATACAGAATACTTAATATTAGAAAGAATTATTTGTAGGTATGTTTTACACCCAACAGTTCCATAAGGTGGAGTGGATGATTAAAAATACATGCTTTGCAAAAATCTGTGTATCTGAGCATGAATTCCACCAATAAAGAAATCAGCTACATTTTGTGCCACGGGCTACAGAGACGGTCGGGGGGCTGTAGAGAACCTCCACGATGGATTCAGGCTGTGTGAGTTGGGGCTGTTCAGCCTGGGGAAGAAAAGGCTCCAGGGAGATGTTAGAGCCCCTTCCAGTGCCTAAAGGGGCTCCAGGAGAGCTGAAAGGGACTTTGGATAAGGTCCTGGAGTGAGAGGACAAGAGGAATGGCTTCAGACTAAAAGAGGAGAGATTGAGATCAGATATTAAGGAGGAATTCTTTGCTGAGAGGGTGGTGAGGCTCTGGCACAGGTTGCCCAGAGAAGCTGTGGCTTCCCCATCCCTCGAAGAGTCCAAGGCCAGATTGGATGGGTCTTGGAGCAACCTGGGATAGTGGAAAATGTCCCTGTCCATGGCTGGAGGATGGAACTTAATGATCTTTAAGAGCCTTTCCAAACCCAAAGCATCCTTTGATTTTTCCTGGGCTGCAGCAATTCACACAGAAGCACGACACGCCGCAGAAACAGAAGGTCCCGTTGACCACAGCTGGTGTTTGGAATGTGTATTGAAATCACCAAATAGTCTCAGCATATGCTGGAGGAGGGAAATCACCCTCTCTCCCACCTTTCAAACACCTCCCTAGCACTGCAGATGCATCACCAAATGGAGCCTTCACATCAGTGCCAAAAATTAAGGACTGAGTACAGCTTGTTGGTACTTCTTAAAAACGATCCTCAGTGCTCTCTACAGAATCGTGAAATCAGTGTGTTAAATGTGGGACAAGCCCAGAGACTCAAGGAGCCAGGGAAGAAGCTGAAGAGGTTTCATATCTACCTGTATGAAACAGCTTCTTTCTCTGCTCTGTTGGGATTTATCACCTTTGTTAATAGGATGGTAAGACAGAGCTAATTGAGAGTTGTGTCTCTGTCCTTGCTGTGCTTTGGGGCTGTTCCCGTAAGTGGTGATGCCAAGGGCTGTTTTGGTGCTGTGTGTTTGCCAGCTGAGGAGAAGCACCATAGCTGCACCAATCATTGAATCATGGAATCATTTAGGTTGGAAAAGACCCTTGAGATCATTGAGTTCAACTGTAAAATTGCCATATTGCTCGTGTGTACACCTACACAAGCTGGTGTTTTTCAAAATGCAGTGTTCACATGAATAGTTAAAACCATTTAAAATATCCTTTCTTCAGGCAAGTTTTCAGTCATTTTTGTGCATCAGCTAATCCTAAATAAGACAATTTGTAGATGACAACATCCCCTGGAGCCTCCATTCCTATGGTCTCTTTACTGTGGGTTTTTTTGGTAATCATGTACATTTTATTTCTGCTTTGGTGTTTGTTTTGTTTTGGTTTGGGTTTTTCTTTAATTGAAATATTGATCTTATTGTGCTATTTGGCTTTGCCTGAATGATTTTCAAGTGTGGAAGGCAGCAAATTCCATATGTATGGCACTACTGTGTTAATCATAAGGACTTCACTGGTAGCATTGGATTTTTTAGGTTTACAAATAGATGAATGTAAATCAATTTTACCAATATTGTAGTGCTGAATTCTGAATGGTAAAATCTTTTGTACCATGAAATTGTTCAGGGATTTGAACAAAACTCACCCCAAACTCAACCCCATGCAGATCTGTTCCTGAATTCATGTAGAAATTATGGTCAGTCCAGTGCCAAACAATATTTTGGGATTTGCTGGATGCTCAGCACTTCAGACTATCAGGCACTTTATCTAATGCTTAAAAATTAAGCCAAAGCCTTTTCATTTTTAATTTGAATTTTATTTTTTAAAATTGTGGGGTTTTTTTAACATATTAAAGTCAGAAATCCAAAACAAGACAATTGAAAGGTCTTTATCCAGAGGAGTGGGACTTTCTCCTCAAAATTTATCCAGGGACCTCTTCAGGTGTTCCACAATTCAGAAATGGCTAAATGAAGAAAGCAGGCTTTGTTTTAACTCCTCTGGGAACACAGAAGAGCTCCCAAGAGAAAATGAGGATATCTTTTTTGCACAGACATCTAACTATCCTCTACGTGTTGCATCCAATCTTTGAAATTCATCATATCACCATGGTTCATGCCCTGGCTTTAATTATAGAAGCAGAACTTTCTACGTATGAAAGGAAGGAATTTGTTTTATAGTTTATGCAATCAGTTTGAAGTGTTTAAAGTGTTTCAGAATGCATTTCCAGTAAAAGTTCATATAAAATGTAGGATTTTTGGCATTAATTTCTTTTTCAATGGCCTGAGAAGATGATAAAGAAGAGTCCTTATCTGATGACATGTACATTTGCAGCTGGCATGAGGACAAATTTTATGTGTTCTATTGGGAAAAAAATAATAAAAAGCAAACCTTCTGAAGGCATGGAACAAGACCTGGAAGCCAGAAAAGTTTGACCAGCAGATAAGTGTAGGATGAAGCAAGAAGACTGTATGTATAGGATAATAGGATATCCTGAGATGGAAGGGACCCACAAAGATCATTAAGTCCAATTCCTGGCCCTGCACAGGACACTCCAAGTATCACACCATGTGCCAAACATTGTTGTCCAAATGCTTCTCGAGCTCTGTGTGTCTTGGTGCTGTGACCATTGCCCTGGGAAGCCTGTTCAATGCTCAAACATCCTCTAGGTGAAAAACATTTTCCTAATATCCAGCCTAAACATCCCCTCACACATTTTCTTGCTAAACATATTGTCCTAGTTAAAAATTGGGATCAGTGGTGCGATATCTTCCACACTGCTGAGGCACAGGCAGCTCTGAATTACTGTGATTAAATGAGAGTATTGTCCAAACCCGGGTGAAGTGTTTCATCTCAGCATGTCACTCTCAAAGCAGTTTGTAAAATGTTGAAAACCCTGAATCCTGGAACTTCCCCAAACCAGGAGTGGGTGCCTCAGAAAGGATATTGTTAAGGGCTTGGAAGCTTCTTCAGCAAAGGTATAACAAAAGAACTGATAGGAGGAGGACAAAGTCCATTTCATGGGACATCTCACTTTGCTGTAGTTAGGAAATGTTGACCATGCTTTAAATATTTCTTACTTCCCAGAGTGAGATGAAAAAGTAGATGTCATCTTGACACATGCAGGCAATGCATATACACGAGGTAAATGGTACATGTGGTACTTGTGCTTTTGTCTTGCAGTGCTGGTGTATTCTTAGTATTCAATTTTATAGTGTAACAAGAGAAAATGTATTTGGATTCAGAGTAAATCAAGCCACACTTAATAAAGAATGTTTTTCTCGGTCTGGGCATTCTGGGTAGCAGATCTAAATATTTGCTCTACATGAAAAAAAAACCTGTGTGCTGTAGACTGTCAGCTGTGCTCTGCCCTTCCACCCTTCCTGCTGTGAATATATTCTGTATCTGAAACCCCAGATATCAGTCTGACTCTCTAGAAATTATTCTCGTATCCTGAAATTTTCAGCCCTTGTTATCTGAAGGAACTGGCAGTCACGACCAGAAGATGATTCCTGTGCTTAGATTCTGTACTTTAGTTTTCAGTCATTTCTTATTTGTGCTGTCTGGTGGCAGAAATTATTAGAATATTTGGCAATTGCTGCTATCACTGGTGGTTTTTCTGACAATGTACCTGGTACACAGTGTTGCCTATCTCTAAATTGACTATCCTCTCATTCCCACTTGTCTTCTGTTAGATATTTTCCTTGCTTTGCCCTGCTTTCATCCCGTTTGCTCTGTAGATCTTCTTCCAATTGAAATTTGGATGTTTCACCCCTGAAGCCTTGAACAGATTGCAAAGAGATTGTCAGGATGATGAGAAGTGTGAATTGAGATGAGAGACTTCCATGTGAACCTCAGGTGTGGTGGGACCTGGGCTCTAGTGGCAGTTCTCAGTCATTTCTCTCTCTGGTTGAGAACCTGGATGAATCTGTCTTCACACTTTGTTTGTTTGGGTTTGTTTTTTTTCGGTATTCGTATGAAGTTGTTTTGGTAGCTGGGTTCTTCTCTCACTTACAAGAGGAGCAGGGTTCAAAGTCCCCTGAGGTGTGTCAGAGGTGTAGGCAGAGAATGAGCAGATGTGGGAGCCCAGCAAACTCGGGGCAAGTCCTGCTAAGAAGAAACTGAGGTTTTGTTTAATTACAGCAGCAGGGAGCACAGGGTGTAGTGGATAACCTGTCCCTCAGAAGTGATCTCCCATGCCTGTCAAAAGTTTCAACATTCATGAACTCTGAGCAAACTCTGGGAGAGTTGAGCATTAAATCTTCATAAAAAACAAATGCAGGGCTAGCATTTGCAAAGAGAAAACTGGCAGGGCAGAAAGCCAGCAGGGGGGTATTTCACTGCAGACACAGATCCTGTGAAATCATAAAGTTCCCTGAATTACCTGATGTGCTGTGATTTAGCACTGGACCAGGTTTCCCAGAGAAGCTGTGGCTGCCCCATCCCTGGAAGTGTCCAAGGCCAGGCTGGATGGGGTTGGAGCAACCTGGGATAGTGGAATGTGCCCTTGCCTGTGGCAGGGGACTGGAATGAGATGATCTTGAAGGTCCCTTCCAACCCAAACCATTCTAAGGTCTGTGATCCATGATCTCCCAGATTGACACAGCACAATCGTCTGTTATGGACCAGCAAATTCTTGGTGATGAGAACAGATTTGTGCAGAGAAGCAGGTGAGTGGCTTGGCTTCTCCTTTGGGCAGAGCTGAGCTCCAAAAATGAGCTTGCTATGTTAGACGGTTCTATGAAAAGAGCCTCTTTTTTTCTCCTTTTTTTCCCCCTTTTATTTTATTTTATTTTATTTTATTTTTAACTAAAGCTTTCATTGGCTATAGAAGAAAACAGTCTACAGCATATGTATTCTGGAAAAGGGACAGGGAAATAAAGTGCTTGTCATGGGGAGAAAAGAGAGAAGCATTTTCTCTTCCTTGATACAGTGAAAATTAAAGGAAGTCTACCTATGGATTTTGTTTTTAATCTAATCTTGATAATGTTGGATTTGAAGAACTGGATGAACTGTGCATCAAGCTAATGCTGACAATAATCCCCCAAATCAATACTGGAAATGCCTTGCTTATTTAGTAGAAAGGTCTTAATTGGGACATTCAAGGAATAAAACAAAATTAACTGCTTCCTCTCCAAATATTTGAAAGGTGCACGTGTTTTCAGACTGAAGTGATTTATGTGAGAAAGAATTTCATTTAATGTCAAGTCTTTAGGCAATCATCTCAGCTGAGAGCAGAATCCCATTCTTGCACATCTGTACTGTGAATTCATTTGGTATTCTCTGCATTTATTAGTGTGTTTTGACTGATCCCTGTGGAATTAAGCTTTTGCTTATCTCTGTTCACTCTCACTACAGTTTAACCTATCAGTAACCAACCCCAAATTTAAAAATAGTGGAGGAGGACTCAAATGTCATTTAAAGGTCTATCAGTTTTACAAAACAATTGAAGAAAAGGACCCCAAATGCTATTGAACTGGGGAAGAACCTGGGGAATTCGTCTGGTTTGTGTGGATGTGGTGCTTAGGGGCATGGTTTAGTGGTGAACTTGGAATTGCTAGGCTGATGTTAGGACTCAATGATCTTAGAGGTCTTTTCCAATCTAATGATTTTGTGTTTGGGAGCAACTATTTGTAGGTCCAAATGAACCCCAATGCTTAACTGCTTTTGCTTAGTGAAGGTGACCTTGTGATGGAGAGGATGGAGAGGCAGAGCACACACATCCTTTGGTGTTTCTCTTGTTTGCTCTGATGATTTTTAGCAGCTTGGACAAGTTATTTTGTGTCTTAAGGCAAGCTCTGAACAAAAGGCATAGGAAATATCAGCTGTCTGGTGTGGACACCTGAAGTGCATCAAGGACTCATCGCGAGGCCCTGGCTGCGCTTTACTTTCTTCTCAAACTACTGTTTTTAAAACCAATTCACTCCGCTGGTTCTCTACTAGATGATATTTTTGTTTATACTGCTCAACACAAAGACTGATTATTGTGGGTAAATGCTGAACAAAATGATTCCCTCAGGATTGATCAGCAGTATCCGATGGTGAAGTGTCTCTCTGAAGTGTGTCTAAGTACCTTCTATACCTCCCTAAAAACTGAATAAAACTCACATTCTAAAGCCTGCTTTAAAACTTGGGTACATGCCAGGAGCTGTTTTGCTTGTCCTGTCCTTCAGTGCAGGCTGAATTAGTTGGTTTTGCTTTTTGATTCTCCTTTGTGCAGTAAAGGATTGTTCACTCGAGTTTCTTGGGAAAAAGGGTCCTCATCCTTTACAAACCAGTACAAAGTGATTGACAAGGCTCCAAAGGCATCAGAAAGGCAGTTTATTAACAGGAAGGTGAGATGAACAAATGATTTGTTGTGATGGACATCGAGTACAGAATAACAAGAGATATCTGGGGGGTTTTTTTGCCAGAACAGTTACGTTTTACTCTTTACTAAATGTTGCTCTTAAAAATCAAAAAACTCATCAGTTGTTCTGAATTTTGGTAAATAATTCAAGCTTCTGCTGAGCTGACAGTAAGCTGTACTGGGCTGGTGGTGTGCATTAATTTCTTGGCTGGTGTAATGAGGCATAGAGTTGTCATGCAGGGTCACTCTGGGCATAGGAAATGGTGCCAGTCGGAAGTGATAACTTGCATTCTGTCCTGCCCAGGTGGAATTGCAAAGATTTGGCTGTACCAGCCCGGGCTGTAGCCAAGAGCTCATCATGCATGCAGGAACTTGAAAGATCAGATGGTGCCTTCTGCGAATGGCAGGGGAGCAGAGATTAGTCAGGAACGGATATAGCTCGTATGTCAGCATGTTTTATGTTTCCATTCTTTATTCTTGACTTCATAATTCAAACCCATTGATATCTATCATGCCATCTTCTTTCTTCAGCTTACTTGGCTGCATTTTAGCCGTCGTTGGTATTGCAGTCCTTTCACTGCTGTGCTCTTGACACAAGCTGAGGATGCATCATTTAGCATGATCCCGTCTTTTGCTTTGTTCAGTGAAATGACGACAGTAGGATGATGTATGTCGTGCTAAATATATCCTCAGGGTTTAAAAATGGCATTTGGTCGGACATACGGGGCAGTGCTGTACGACATCAAAAGTCATGCTTAAAAAGATCACGCTTCTTCATAAGAATCATGCATTCCTGGCAGTTCTCAAGGTGTGTTACAGACCCAGTTATTTTTGTCACTGATGTGAATTTCACAACCTGCTTCCTTGGGACCTGACCTGAGCTGTCATATGTGGTAAAATGATGTTCAAGCCTGTATGTCTGGAGGATGTTAATATAATGCTGGAGGATGTTAATATAATCAACAAGAGGTCTTTTTAGTTTGAAAAGCAAGTCAGAGTATTTGCTTAATACCTGTTTAAAAACTTGGTCATCTATTAATTGACAGACCATAAACAGAGGCTCTGATTTTTAGAAGTACTTTGTTTTTCTTGCCTGATTGGCCGTATGACTTTGAGCTGTCATTGAAAGGCTTCTTTGCTGGAATCAGTGAGTTAGTGAGATTCAGTGCAATACGCTTTGGGTTAGTAGAATTTTTCCATTACTCAGTTATCATAAAAACTGGAAGGAATTATTCTTGGCACTTTTCGTAGTGGAATGGAAAGAATAACTGTTATTTCAGAGGCATCCTGCATTATTGATGGCTAATCACAAATAGCTATTTTGAATTTAGAAATAAATTCATAAGGCAAAAAACCCCCTGTAAATCCATTTGCCAGTAGAATCCAGACTTAGGCTTTTGAGTAGATGCTTCATGTTTCTTCTCATGGGCTGCACACAGCTGTCACCTGGCTGTTCACCTGTTCAATTGCTTTTGAATCAAATTCATGTGGCTTTTATCAATGTCACTTTAGTACGTGCTTATGAGTGAATTGCGTATTGACTGGTGTATGAGAACATTAAATGCAGTTTAGAGGTGCAAAGTTAATCCTCACACACTTGCTCAGCCACACTGGGACATGACAGATTGGCAGCATGTGCAAAGTTATCTGGAAATACTGTTTTGGCTTCTATCTGAGCCACTGGACAATGGTGAAAAGGGATGGGAAAGAACAGAATTCTTTTGGAGAGGGCAGGGTAGAATCCTTCATCCCATAGGGCTTAGAAGAAAGCATTTCCTGGGGACATAACATAGCACACAGGAATGGCAAGGAGCTGAAGGCCAGCACTCACATGGTCCTAGCTGGGGAAGACAAAGACACAATGAAAAGTAAGGAAAGGAGGAAAAAAATGCTTTCATTCTCAAAAAGAGCCTTGCTTTTCAGCCTGGTTTCCTTTTCAATAGCAGGACTCAGCTACTGCAGAGCTTTGGAGAAGGTGTTCTGTTGAGTTGTTTTAGTGTAGATCGTGTGATGAGTTCACCTCAGGAAGACACAATTGCAGGAATGAGTGGCAAGTAGAAATAAGGTGTTCTGAGCCTGGCAACCTGCCCAGGCTTCACTACCCTGCTTGAAGCTACATTTGAGAGCCCCAAAGTTCAGCAGTGAAAAGGTATCTGGTGACTACAAGGTGAGTGAGATCTAGTGAGTCATAGTGATATGTGTTCTCTCAAAGATGTTTCCTCGAAAATTATGCCTGTGCCAAACTGATTGTCCTATACAGGATGAAGTTTCTCATGTTTCTCTGTCCTTGCCCTTCTCCTGTGGTGGTACTCACTTTCTGAGTACTTGTGTAAGGATTTTGCCCATTTTAAATTTCTGCTACTTGAAGCAAAAGAAGAGGTTTTGGTATCATATGTGGAGGGATTTTAATTCCTGTGCAGAAAACAGGACAAAATTTTATTTTAGTTGCTTTGTACTTTATTCACATGGAAGGGGAAGAGTGCAAACACAGTCATGTTTATTCATATGTAACAACAGGCTGAAACTATAGTCTAGTGATGAATTTAGAAGTCATTTAGTCAAACTTTTTCCTGATGGATTTTCCTGTGATTTGTTATGCTTAAGGGCTGGGGGAAGAGGAAGCAGAAAAGCTTTAGCATATAGACTAAACTGAATTTGTGAGTACTTAAAAATGGGGAAAAAAGTTCTCTGTCAGCCTTTTTGTGGGAAGTTAAAGAAGCCCCAGGCATGTTGAGCAAGCTGTTGAGATTACGTAGTAATGAATAATACATGTGTACCAGTGGAGTGATCTCACTGCTGATTATTTAAGTGAATATTTTTGTGGCCAAACTACTTGTGAAATATGCAGAGGATTTATTATTAGCAGAAGTGATGAAGAGAAGATTGGACAAAGCTGTTGAATGATGGGAGCAGGAGTGATTTGATACAGGAGTGGTTAACCACACCAGTTGCATGATTTTTTGGGAGACTGGCCATGTGTGTTTGAAAGTAAAATTGTTATCATGAGCCACAGTGCAGAGATTCTTCAACATACCTGGCTTGGGCGATCTTACCTGGAAGGTAATGTAGAGCATCACAACCATTTCCATTCTTTGCCTTTTTTCTTGAGAAATTGGTATTTTTTGTTCTGAAGATGTTGCAGTGAGAGAAGTGTGGTGTTCCTGATAAAGATTTTTCATGTTGGGGGGCAGTGGGAGAGGCAGACTCCCACATTTTAGGAGAATCCAAGAAACCAGCTCTTTACCCTGTGACTGTTTCTTCAGGAAGGCTGACACTTGCATTTCGCTCAGAGACAAATCAGGATTGTGGCTCTCAGTGAAACAAAACTACATCCCTGCTGTTTGAAAGGATTTTGCTCTCAGCCAGGGGTAGGGTGTAAATATGCACCTGTCACCTCCACACATGCTCCCAGCTGAGCTCAGTGCCCCCTCTGGAGCTTCCCTGGATCTGTGGAGTCCCTGCAGCTCCAGCAGCTCCATCAGCCCACGTGTCCTTCACACTTCCCATTCAGGTGTGTGACTCCAGCCAGTCTGAAATTAGATGATGAGAGGAAATACTCTAATGTGGATCTGTTTATAGTTGCCTTCAAGTATTACATCAAGCAACAACACTGTGCTGAGTATTCTATTTTTCACTTGTTTGGACTTCTTTAAAAATTAAATGTGGACAGTGATATAGTCATCAAAAACAACTATTTTAATATGCTGAGGGAATGATTTTATTGTAGCTTACTTGCTGTATCTCTATTTGACTCGCCTAACTCTTAGAGAAAAGGCAGAAAATGCATTTAAGGTTCCTTATTTAAGAATTTTATTGTAGTGTATATTAATGACAGAAGCTGTGGGTGCAGTAGCTGGGCTGTCTGAATTCCACTTCTTCCACACAGCAGAGCAAGCATCCCCCAAATCCAGTTCAAGGGAAGTACCATCAGCTTCTTTCACATGTGCATTTTGATTTGAGCCTTTGTTTCTATGGTAAGGTGCCCTTGTGTGTTATTTCACCTGCTGTAGTGCCCAGCCATTGGATGCAGCATGCAAAAGACAATGGGGACATCTGGTTGTTGGAGAGATTTGTGGCAGTGCCCTTCAGCTGCTCATAAATGTTCTTAATTGACCCTCTTGACACTCTTGGTGGTATCCTGTGAACTGAAATCATTGTAGTGAGCATCCTCACTCCTGTATTTGACTGTATCAAACACTTCACACCTGGGTTCCAGTTCATCATTTGATCAGCTAGCAAGAACTTTGGCTTCACTTCCAAAATTCTGTGGCTCTCACCTCTCAAATCAAGTTCCACATTCTCTGCTTTGCTTTAATTTTTTCAGCGCTTCAGCTAATTGCCTTCTATCTTCTTATGTGGCCTCTATCATATTATATATATCTCATGTATAGCTCACTTTTAAGATTATGTAGATTGCTTATCAGAACTGTTCTGTTTAAATTCCAATTAAAAAGGTGATTTTCCTTTCCTGAACCTCTGTTAACCAGACTGTAACTCCATTAAAATCCTGTACCAAACCTTATTTGCTTGCACCTTTAGTTTATGTGCCTCGGCCCTCAGCCTCTGTGTTTCAGTTCTGCTTTTGATTTCAGAGAGCTTCAGAAGTTTTGAAGCTCTTTTATTATATTAATATTTATTATATTAATATATTTATTGTTATATTATTAAATTTGCTTCATCCTCAAAGTGTTTGCATCAGACATTGTCACATTCCAGTGGCAGAAGACTTAATCTTGTAGATTTTTATTTTAGTTAAATGGTGATGTCACTGCTGGCAATTAATTCCAAGACACACTGCATTGTGATTTTTCTCAAACTCTTTACAAGTATAATAAAAATTTCTTTCTAAAATTGCATCCTGAAGATGTGACAGTGACCAGGAGCTGGAAGTTCAGTTCTTGACAGAGATGTGGCACTTTGGCACTCACTGTCTCTGTTCATCACTGCATATTATTCATAGCAGAATAAATGCCACACTGGTTTGCCATGGTTCTGACCATCTCTGGCTTCTTCTGTACATCAAAAGCAATGCACAAATAAGCACAGTTTATAAATAGAATGAAGTGGAGATAATTGGTGGGATTAGGGGAAGAGTTTTCAGCATTCTCACTGCTTGGTTCATTGGTGACAACTAGATTTAAGTTCAAGAAAAATAACTTTAACAAGAATCTTTGCAATTTCTTCCCATTGCCTGTCCCAGGAAATGTCTTCATACTTCAGAGCTTTCATGTGCTCATCTGTTGTCTTGCTTTTGGGTGAATTAGTGGAATTTACCCTGGAGTTTCATTGAGCAGATATATTGCTTTTCTGTTTTATTTGAGTTATATGAAAGAAATGAGGAAGGAAAAAGCTGTGCAGCCTCTTTGGGAGCTGAGATTGTTGGAAGCACAAGTATTCCTAGAATTATGTCAAAATAATAGTTTATTTTAAAGAATATATCAATTGTAATGGAGCCAAGACGTGACTAGATACTGATTTTTGCTTGGTGTGCTTGCACATTATTTAGAGTAGCAAGTTTGTGGTTTGTTTCTTTGTGGTTTTTTGTTTGTTTGTTTTGGTTTGGTTTTGGTTTTTGTTTGTTTTTTTTGTTTGTTTGTTTTGTTTGTTTTTTATTCGTTTGGGGTTGTTTGTTTTTTTGTTTTTTGTTGTTGTTGATCTTTTGAAGTATTCTAACAGGATAGTCATAAGTAGAAAATCATTTTCAGAGATATACCATAGAGAGATGGAGACACCACAATTAACTCAATGTGTAAAACAGGTTTAAATGTGGCTGACCAAAAAGGATGGGTTTAAATCAGCCTGCTGATAATATTTAGGCATCAACATGGGACAGAAGGTATTTTTGGGAACAGCAACAATAGAGCCTGAGGATGTGTTTGGTTAATCCCCTCTGTGGTTATACTGATTGCTTTGTCCTCCCGACCTTCAATATTACATTGTTTAGAGCAATGTATTTACAATACAATATTACATTGTTTAGAGCAATATTTTTTGGGGGGGGCTGGAAGAAGTTTTTTCTTAGGGTATTTATAAAATGTTCATATAATTTCAGCTTCCACTGAGCTGCAGACCCTTTGGTGGCCCCATGGTGGTCATGAGACCCATCTCCCATTCATTCAGAGAGAGGTGTTGCCAGCAGTGGGTCAGGCCAGATGTCACTTGTCTATTAGTCCCCTCAGAAGTTCTTGCACCTTGATCTCCATCCTTTCATCCGATTCTCCATCCCTGACCCTCTGGCAGAGGTGTTGGATGATCTGTTCTTCAGCTGCTGGCACTGATTCCACTGAGTTTAACCACGGGCTGTGTGTGGCAGCTGCACCCTGGGAGTGTGAGCGTTTTGGGACACACGGTTTGTATCATGCACTGGGTAATAAACATCAGGTGCCTCACTGCCAAGATTGGAGCACTGGAGAGGGGTTGATACAGCTGAGAGAGAACCACATCATTGGAAGTAACAAGCCATGCCCTATGCTGTAAAAAAAACTGGGAAAATAAATCCAAAGCTTATCCTTGCAAGAGATTGACTCCCACTTCATTAGAAAGTCTGATTCATTGGGTACTGCCATGCAGCAGCCAATGGCTACTACAATAACATGAAGCAAATTCAACTCTTTTTCACCCAAAGCTCTGCGTTCTTTCATTCAGTTTTTGCTGTCTAGCCCAGTTTTTTCTCACTCTGTGTAATCATTCACACTAAATCTTCTGAGAAAGATTTCTTTATTCCTAGAATAAGACCTGGGTGACGAGAGTCAGTGGACAGTTTTAGAGTTTGCATAACAGAGAAAGGTTTATACAGAATAATAAATTCATAGAAAATCTCAAGTTAGAAGGGATCCACAGGGATCATTGAGTCCAAGTCCTGCTCCTTTCGGAGCTACCTAAAACTAAACCATATAACTTGACTTAAAGCCTCCTCCAGACACTCCCTGAACTCTGCCAGGCTTGTGGCCACTTCCAGATACAATTCCAGTCATCAGCTGTAACAATAAAAAGGGGAAGAAAGTGACCTCAATGCCCTAACAGCAGAGTGTGATGGCTCCAAGAGGAGATGCAGAAACGTTGTATATGGAATATCATGACAAAGGGTTATGGAGGCAGATATTTTCACAGAGCAATATTTTCCAAGACAGTGGCCGTCTGACAGCTGAGTTATGAGAAAGCAGCTGGGTTTTGTCAAGGTAACATGCTCCAGGTCTACTGGAAGCTGTTCTTTTGTATAAGGTGAACTTTCCTTGGCTGTTGGCGGATTGCAGTAATTTGCAGTTACCCTGGAAAGGAGGAAAACCTGACTCTTCTTGCTGTGTAGTGAGTTCTCAGCATCTTGTTGATGTGGAAGAAGTCACCTTTGGAATTTGTGTAGTGTCGCCTGCCCTCTCTCCCTGGTTATCCAGGAGCTGCCTGGGATGCTTGTAAGGTCATAGCTGCAGTCGTGTGAAAGCTCGCTGCAGGTTGTGGTTAGAGAAATCAATTTTCTCTAGCAATAGGTAACAAAGTGAAATACCTCTTCCAAAAGCCCTCTGTGATCTGTAATCATCCTGCTTGTCTATGTCTGGTTTTTGGTATGCTGGAAGTAGGAGCCAGCACTTGAAGTTTTAATTTTATGCTATCAGAAGAGTGCAGTCTGAACTAATGTGTCCAAAATAAAAAATTATGATGAACTTGCAGCCACTGGACAGATACTGAGCAGAAGCAATTGTTAGGATTTCCAGATTATTTTACATTTAGAATCTGAATAAAGTAAATCCAGAATGAAGGATTACAGCAAACCTTTCAGATGGAGCACTACAACAGGCCCTTTTTGAAGAGATAAAGGAACTGTATTTCTGATAAGGTTTGCATGCAGAAATCTAGAATCTTCATGCCGTTGCAAAGGAAAACTCAGTTTATAAGGAAAAAAGCCAATGTGAAAACACTCCCATATGTCATAAAACTGAGAGAGCAAAACATTTTCATAGCCATTCATAGTCACAATGTGTTCAAAGAACTCTCTGTACATTTGTAAATTGTCTTGAAGCTGGAGAAAATTAATCTGTGCAGCTCCTGACTGTGCCTGACGCATTGGACAGACGTCAGGATTTTCCACTGACTTCATTTCTCCCTGTCTGCACTCTTGATGTTTTCATTTCCTTTAAAGTAAACTGTATGTCTGAATTCCACAACTTTCTAATACTTGGAGTTTATTTGGTGTATCACTACAGAGTTTAAAATTACAGAAATTTCCAAAATGTGCCTTCAGGCTTCACTTTGTCATAGCTTTTATTTGCAGGCATGTAGCATATTATGGTGCATTCTGGTGGTTCTAAAAAGTTTGACTTTGAGCAAACACTAAGCTTTTATTTGTAAACATCTCATTTAAACAGCAACAGTCAGAGTGAAAAAATTTTGAGTACCACTTGAAGTTTCGCTGGAACATTATGAAAAATGGATGAGACTAGAGAAAATAATATGTATTGACAATTACCTCTTTGTCAGATTTTCTCCAGAAAATCTTCTCACTTTGCATGCTTTTCAAGGGAAGAATATTTTTCTTCCTTGTCCTTAGTCCATATCATTTAATCTTGGCTTGTTGTGTACTGGCTCATAGAATTTCAGTTATAGTTCAATAGCTTTTGTCTAGAGCTCGTTATCTGTAATTGAATGTATGCACCAAGCTGAATATGTTTATTTGTAACTTGATAATTAAGCTGCTGCAGATGCTTATTCTGGGAGGAGAGGAGACAGGCAGCCTCTTATCCCACAAATGCTGTTCTGGCTTGGGATGGGAGAACCAGGATGTGTTTGAAAGTAATCAAAGTTCACCTCCCAGCATGTGCAACCACTGCTCGTATCTCCCAGGGGGTTACATGTTTTATTAATTTTCTTGCCTCCAAAGTAAGTGAACACTGAAGAAAAGGGGCTTCATTGTTCTTTTTGTAGATTATGTTGGCCCAGATGTTACTGAAGACCAACGTCCTAAGATTGTTTAAGACAGATGCTGCCCGGTTTTGGTCTGCAGCTTCCTCATGAGGGGAAGAGGAGGGGCAGGCGCTGATCTCTTCTCTGTGGTGACAGTGACAGGACCCGAGGGAAGGGCCTGGAGTTGTGTCAGGGGAGGTTTAGGTTGAGTGTTAGAAAAATGTTCTTCACCCAGAAAAGGGTCAGGCACTGAACAGGCTCCCCACGGAGGTGGTCACAGCCCCAATCCTGATGGAGCTCCAGAGGTGTGTGGACAATGCTCTTGGTCACATGGTGGGATTGTTGGGGTGTCCTGTGCAGGACCAGGAGTTGGACTTGACGATCCTTGTGGATCTCTTCCAGCTCAAGATATTCCATAGTTTTCTGTTTCTGTGCATTTTTACCACTGTAGCTCCTGATGTTAATCTACCCTGCAGGTTAAGGAGTGCTGATTTCACAAGTTCTTAGGCAAAAAGGGCGCAGGATATGTGGGGTCACCTTGTGCTGATACTGTGCTATGTGAAGCTTCCATTCAAAAACAGAGAGAGAGAAAGAGAGAAAGTTTAGTGGGAATATATTGCATTTTGATAGTTCATGGTGATGAAAATGAGAACACACTGACGTCTGGTAGCCATGGTTGCTAACATTTCAGGAAGCACAAAAGCAGGGATGAAAGAAAAGTTTTTTTTTTTTCTTTCTTTTCCAGTTCCTCGGAGGTTTTTGAAGAAATCAAACATATAGTGCCACCTTAATTTTTACTAAATGTATCTTAGCTTGCTATTGCTTTCTGGGAGCAGACCTGAGATGGCATTGTAGAACATAACTGCTTTCTTTTTGCTCTAGTTACCCTTATGCATTTTTTAAAGTTGAGCGTGTTGGGTTGTGTTTTTATTTTCTGTCAAGTGTAAGAGCTGCTGCTGCATTAAGACCCATTAATCATGTTTTAAAAATAAATCACTACATTCACTGATTGACTTTCTGGGTAACAAAATAGAGAAAATAAATTGCCTTGGGAAGAGCTGACATGCTGCAAGTTCCTGATCACTTGCCATGTTTTTGTGAGGTAATAAAGGGCACATTTAATGTCTGTGCCTAAGTTGTCCTTCTGAGGCCAGTAGGACCAGAGGTCCTATGAACCTGAATAAAAAACTGCTGTGACTCCTCAGAACAGTGTGGTGCATGAGAGATGGGCCCTTCTGCTGCTGGGTTTGGAGCCATCCTTACACACAGCATGCAGAATAATCTGAACACACAGAAAAATCCGAGGAGGAAATTTCTATCACTTGGTTTACCAAGTATTGAATCTTAGGAGTATCCTTGTAAAACGAGTAAAACATGGCAGAGATGAGGATTTTAAGATGGGAACCTGATCACTGAAATCTGACTGCCAGGTTTGTCATGTTGTGCTGGAATTGTTGA
Source organism: Brachypodius melanocephalos (assembly GCA_013398615.1). Classification (NCBI taxonomy): domain Eukaryota; kingdom Metazoa; phylum Chordata; class Aves; order Passeriformes; family Pycnonotidae; genus Brachypodius; species Brachypodius melanocephalos. Next base: position 3,411,522 of record VZSR01000824.1, read on the forward strand.
TTTGGGAGCCTACAGCTGTTTATTTTAAGCTAAAATGTGCCGTGGTACGTTGACATAGAAGGTGCTGAACACTGCTGAACGCTGCACCATCTCAAAGAAAGTTTTGGGTTAAGGCTGAGCTCCTACAAGACTTGTTATTACCCTGATAAAAACTGGTTTTGAATGTTGGACTGTCATTGTCCATGACTTTATTTCACAGGACTGAAAAAATGCAACATGTCAGAAGGGAGAAGATGTGACAACGAGCAATGGTGGTAGAGGACATGTTGGAAACTGGAAGGATTTTTTTGCCTAATGGGGTGTGCATGTATAAATATGCCCATGAACAAAGTTGCACCACGTTTTGTACCCTAAGGCAGGGTTTATTACCCGGCTTTGGTTTATTTCCTGCCTGGCTCTGGGCAGTTCCAGGTGCTGGGTACACTGAGAGCTGTGAGAGGTTTTATGCACACCTTTGTCACCTCCTGGGTGCTGTAGCTGTGATGATGGCCTTGGGCCTCCAGGTTTTGATGACAGGACTGCTTTCTGCCTATTTTCTTTAATAACTGTTGTTTGGGGTTGTTATCTTTGTGTTTTGAGCTCAGGGATGATTGTTTTGAGTGTCACCAGCTTCTCTTGGTATTTACTTTAGTTTTCGAGAAAAAATGTAGCCAAAAGTCATTCTGAGTTAGAGCATCTTTATGGATAAAAAGTGCAATTGTATGAGGCTGCAGGTGGATTTAGGACTTACTTTCTTCATTAAAGACTCAAAAATTAGGCATTAATGTTAAATTGTTGCATTTATAATCCCTTAGAACTAGTGTTATATTTTGAAATAAAATGGAATATAAGGAAGAAATAAATAGCTGCCTCTAAATTCACTTTCTCCTCTCAAAGCTATGCAACTTGAGTCTCTGCCTGGCACTGTGTTTGAAAGACCATTAAAACCATCCACTTGATATGCTACTGTGAAAGCCTTTTTAATTTTGAAAGGCTGTGTTAATGCAGAGACATGAGTTTAATATATAAAATGATTAAAACTTCGGAATTTGTGGAATCTTTGAATATAGCAGAATTTTACCAGGAGTGACCATTGCACCATGCTGCTATCAATTATTCAAGTACCTAGGAAGATGTTTTCTCCATAGGGATTTGCCATCCTCAGTTCATGCTGTAAAGTCATTGCTTCCTTTCCATAGAATAATTTCAGTTCCAAAGATGACAATTTCTGGAGGTCATCTCACCCACCCTCTGCCTGTACAAGTTCACCAGTCTTAATAGATATATTTGTATATAACAAAAATATTATGCCAGTTCAAATAATATGGATAAAAAAATCTCTTGTTTTCTCACACTTGTATTTCCTCAGTGCTAATCTTTCATAGATCTTCTCAGTGAAATGTTTTTCACATAGTGGCTCTGTATCTTGTGTCTTTCTTCTGTGGTTTTTATGTTGCCCATGTTTTAAAATAGTTTTGAATGTTTCATCTCTGTTCATTTCAGCTTAACCTGTAAGTCTGTGGTTGCTGTTTGTTCTTTTGTGTTTGGGAGTGGGCAATAGTTAGGATTTATTCGTGGGTGGGAGGGAGTTAGGAGTTAGCTTGTGGTGGATTTATTTTGCCTGTTTGAATGCAGCAAAAATAATTCACTGAGGGATTGCTGAATGCTCAGGAAAAGATTAAAAAAATAATTAAACCCTTCAAATATTTTCTCTCTTTTCACAAGGAAGCTGTCTTAGAGGCAGAGATAAAATGACACAGTTTTTAAAAGCATCCCACCCAAACACAGCAGCATGTAAGCTGAGAGTTGAGAGTGGAAATGTGTGTGGAGATCTTTATTGTCTCTCTAAATGCATTTATACATGTGTGTGTGTGCAACTGAAGTTGTATAACTCTTAATGTTCAGTTCCCAATCAGGTTCTTTATGTCACACGTCGTTAGTTAAGTGCCAACGTGCACAGTAGATTATATATGGTGAACTCTGATGTTGTGGTTACAAATCGATGAAGTAATCACATTTAACATCATTATTACCTTACACTGAAAAAGTCCAAGGCTATTCCTGAGCAGTGTTGTCTGTACACTGTCTTTTCTTTTACTGTTAACTTGGTAAGACACTGCAGCAAAAGGCTGGTGAAGCTGCCTTTGGGGTGGAATTTAGGTTTATGAAGACTTGTCCTATGCTCCATTCCATTTGAGGGGAGAGGAGAACGTGCCAAGGCTGCAGCCTTTCAGCCTGGGACCTCTGAGAGAGGCCCACAATACACAGAGAAATCAGCTGAGATGGCTTCTAAAGGAGATGCTTTGTGTCCATGAGGCTGCAAACTCAAATTATCAGACAAAATGCTTGACCAGTTGACTTCATAGGCTTCTCACAGCCAAATATTTGTACAAAATCTGGTGGGGGGGTGTTAATTTTATTTTCACTTCTGCCCAAACAAATGCTCTAGTTTTGTATTCTTTCTTACTAACAGGGCTAAAATCTGTTCCCCAGTGTAGTGGTGTTAGCAACTGAAATAGGATTTCTTTCCACATCTCTCTTTTGCTTAGGGTAGACTGTTACAAACAGGAACTCTGCTAGCAATGGAGCCCATTTTTTTTTGCTTATTGCTGAATAATAATGATAGTTGAACCTATTTGATGATTCTTGGATGGGCACTTTTTTCTTGAATACTTGACCTGTGATTTCCACAATGACTTTTGGTGATAAAACAGCACCACCAAAACAATCCCAATGCAACAACTACAAACTTGACCCTATATGAGCCATTTTGCTCATAAGTTATGCAAATTTTGTGTTTCTTTGTGTAGATATGGGGAGAGAGCAGAATGAGGTGCCCTTTTTCATCTGAGTGTTTGAATGGATGTTGCAGACTAGGATGAGACTGAAAAGCATTTTCAAATGGGAGGGAAGAGCAGCTTCCAAATCCTCTAAGCAAAGTTGGGGTTCCTTCTGAATTCCAGGCAAACTACTAATGGCTAAGTTTGGATGGCTCTGATAGCTTTGTTCATACCAGAGCTCAGAGTCCATTTTCCAGTCCTTTTGGAGCAACTGTCTGGGTTTCTCTTCTTGCTTGAAATGCAAATGTTAAGATGTATTTGTTGCCAACTGACAGAAAGCAAGAAAAATTATTTTAGAAGAAAGAAATCAAGCGAAGAAGCATAGCCATTCATTATTTAAATGACAGTGTTTCATGGCAATTTTGTCTTGAAATAACCTTCTGGGTTTGCAAATTGTGCAGCACTATTTTTCAGTAGCCAAAACTCTTTGTCACACACTCAAAACCCCTTTGTGATACATGCATTGCTATCTCAGTAATGGAAAGGTAGGAGCAGATAATTGGCAAATAGTATTAACCATCACTGTGTTCCAGTGAGGGCAGTGAATCAGTATTTTGCTTTGATAAATGCATGTTAGTGTCCAAGCAATTTGGCAAACCTTTAGATTTGACTTGAGAAAATAAGTGGAAGAGGATTTTTTTTGTGTGCCCCCAAGAGTTGTCTTTCCCATCTTGCCCTTCCACCCAGAAATGTGGAATCGAGTGGTTTTTCCCCATCAGTGCAAAGTTTGCTTCCTGACACTGGCTCCTTCATTAGGATGACCGTATAAGATGGATATTCTCAGTGAGGGTCAGTCCCTGAGCTGAAATCATGGGATGTGCCAATTTTTGAGGCTGCCAAGGTGTTTCAGGAGATAAGTAAGAAATGGCCATGTTGTACATTCAGGTTTTTTTTCTTTGCCATCTGCCTGAAAGAAATACCTTTGAGGAGATTCAGATCAGGGAAGAAATTTCAATAATTTTTTCTAGATGCCTTAATCTGTGCAGAATCTGTTGCTTTAAAGCCATGGTCTTTTATAACTACTTTATCAGTGATATTTGACTTCCCCCCCCCCCCCTTCTTTCTATTAACCCACCAATAATTCATGTGTTTCCTTAACACAAAAAGAGAAGATCCAAGCTAGGTCTAATTTTGCATTAGGAGATGATCAAAGAGCCAGTGATACCCATAAAATCTGTTGGTTCTCCCGGAGCTACTTGTACTAGAAGAGAGTTAATATCTGAAAATTGTTGCGACAAACCTCCATGCAGCCACCTAAACACTGCTTTTGCTCGGGTCTTGGGGCAGAATGTCTGACTTTGAAAGCCACTTTTAGATAACAAAATAATTGCCTTGGGACTCCAGTCATCTCCTGGTTGCAGATGGATTTCTCCTGCTGTAGCCAGGGGAAGCTGCTGTTTTGTTCCTATCTCGGCTGCTCTGTGATCTGGCTGATATTTTGCCGCGGTGTTTTGGCTCACAGCGAGGTGCCAGGTGTGTTATTAGAGCACTCTCCTCGACAGTAATCGCTGTGTCTGCCCTGATAGGGATGAGCCCCACAAAAGCTCTCATAAAAAGCTCTCATAAACACTGGGTGAGAATAAAGGGCTCCCGGCGAGGGCTTGTTGAAAAGGTGTGTTGTGGGGTTTTTTTTTTTATGTACTGTTTTTCAGACTCTCAGTTCAGGAGTGGTTTACTGGAGTTAATTTTATTTTATATCTGACATTAAGGGGAAAAAAAAAATTGCCACTGGGTATTATTTCTTTAAGTAGGCTTTTATTTTGATAATTGAAGTTTGGAGGGGAGCACAAAGCTGTGATACACCTGTGTAAGAGCCCTCAGTTATCTATGATGACTGTAATGATGGTGTGCATTGCCACAGGCCTTACTCATCCATGTTCCCTATCAAATCAACCTTGTTTTAATGGGTTATCATAGGCATTTAGTAGAGGAACTTTCTGTTGAGGAGCAGGAATTGAAGCTGTTGCTCTCTTGTCCCTTTGTGGACTCTGGGCTTGGGAGCTGCCCCTTGGTGTGCAGCCCTGGAGGGGCACTCCAGTGTTTATCCATGGAAAGTGATAATATTTGGTGTTTGTACTGCACATTCATGTCTGGAGCAGAGCAATGCTTTATATAGGATTCAAGAAGTACAGTAATAATAAAATTTAGCTACCATGCCTGTTCTGTTTTGTGAGAGTGGTCTCAAGAAGTACAAATAAAGAAGTGAGCATGCAGAAGCAAGGGGCTGTCAGGCAGAGCCCACGCTGGCACAGTTTGTACTCAGCCCCTAAAATCATGGCTGTGTCATTCCTGGGGCCTCTAGGTATGGTCATCATTCAAAAAATCAAATAATCTTTCCTTGGTCACTATCTCTGTCTTATTAAATCAGTGTTTCATGACTCTACATAACAAAAGTCTGTTGTTGTCTGCAGACAAGTGGGCTGCGTTTTAGACCTAAAAAGGGAAATTAAATTCATGAATTAGTGATGATATCCAGTTTTATGTTGTCTTTTATTTTTTGTCCTGATGCTGAGATTAACATCTTACACAGATGCATCAGAAAACACCTGGTATTGCAGCTCAACTAAGTGCATACTTAATGTTCCACAATAACATGTGACTAAACCAGACAATGAAAAAACATTGTCTGTTACTGGCAAAGATTATACAGAAAAAAAAAATTCCTTCATGCAGAGGGAAGGAAAAAAAACATCAGCAAGGATGATGAAGACTTTCTTAATAAGATTTCGTTTTTAAATATTCCTTTTAAGACCTCGTAATAAAATTAATTCACAGAGCTAAGATCACTGTTGAATGAGATGTTCTCATCCATTTAATAATGATGCAGCTATAGTTTTCTCCTACCTTCTCTTTTAACTTTAAATATATAGTACTGGGCAAATTTTGCCTGGGTTTAAGTGGGTTTATTTTATTTTTTTTTTTAATAAGCTTTCAATTTGTGTAAACTGAATGTAGCATCATCCCACAGAAGTTTAAAAATCATTTTTTCTAGTCATCTTGTGACTTCAGTGTCTATGTACTGCAGAGGCCACATGGACAGGAGCCTTTTTAGGACAGCATTTTGAAAATTGAATTTAAAGAGAGCATTTTGGTTTTATTTGCTGGGTCAATTCGTTTAAATGGGCAACAATCTTGTATTTTTCCTGGTGAGACCTTGGACAGAGAGTACATTTGGGCATCATTTTTGATGCTGCAGAATATAGCACTTGTGCTAATAAATGCTGGTAAACTGATAGGTTTATGTATTTTTACTCAGAATGACTGATTTTTGGCTTATGTGTTATTTGTGATTGATTACAGGTCGCCTATTCATTTTCATTCTGTCTGGCCTATGGAAAGAGAAATCACTCTTTCTCTTTACTTCCTTTACTCCCCTCTGTTCTCAGCCGCCTCCCCAGGAGATCAGCTCCAATCTTGGCACTGTGTGACAGTTAGCAGTTGTGACAGGCCAGCCTATTTTTGGAAGTCTGTCCCCACTCTTTCCCTGCTGGAGAAGAAAAAGCAAGTTATCTTTAAAAATTAATCCATTTGGAAGAGGAGGGGAGAGCTTGAGGCGGCGCTCGGTGCTGCAGCTCTGCTGATGATGTGTGCAGCTCCCGGTGCCTGCCTGGGAGAGGTTTGCACTTGGCCTGGCACGGATCACCTGCCCTCAAGCCCTGCCAAAGCCCTTCTGTTCTGCATGGAAGAGGCAGCAGAATGAAGTACAGCACGGAGCTGCATGGATGTTGTCCAGTCCTATATTGTATTTCACACATTCCTGAGCTGCTTCTGCAAACCCAGAAATACTGCTGCTTGTCTCCAAGGAGCAGAAACAGAAGGTCAGAATTTGGCAGTTAGGGTGGAAAAACTTTTTTTTTTTTAATCTTTTATTTCGACCCTGCTTTAGGCTTGCAGACTCTACAAGTAGTAGAGTACATGTGTTAGATTGTACTTGCAGTTGGATAACATCCATAGCACTGCTCCATGGGAAGAGTAACTGCTGTGTGCTCAGTGATTACACCCCTTATTTTGATGTGGTCTCCTTATAACCAAACTGCAACATCTCAGTGCATTGCAAACTCATCCCAAATCAGGCAGACAATCCTGGAACTTCCTCAGGATTATCAATTAAATAATATCAAGCAAATGTTTTCTGGTAAGGAAAGGCATGGCAGCAGAATTACGTTGTCAATGGATGGTTTATATTGTATCAAGAAAGCAAGAGCTTAAAGTATATAAAACTATGACCAAAATAGCTTTTATATTCTCATTCTATGTTGTCTGTGTCCCTAATGCTGAGAAGCACACTGGACAGCTGATGTTAGGGCTGATCTCCTAAAGCACTATTATTTTGTTTTCTCATAGGTAGTTATTATTGGAACTTTAAAAATAGACTCTGCTGTCTGTCTAATCTATTCATTTAATCTTGTTCTCGATGCTTCACTTTTTTTTCCCTTGTATATGATGTGAATATCTCTGTGCCCACACTTGGTGCTCCTGTCATTGCTATACAATATCAGAACACCTTTTCCTGAAAAGTCAGTGCTGAGTCATCTTCAGAAGGTGCTCCTGCTCCCCACATCAGCTTGGCATGCAGGGAATTAAGTATTCAAAATACCATTTATGTAGGGGACACAAAAGTAGTGGGGAGCACTTGGCCCTTCAGGGCTGATCCTGTATTTTCAAGGTCTGTGGAAGTTGTGTTGTTTAAGGCTCCCAAACCACAAGGCACAAATTTAAAAATTATGGTCAGCTCATGAGGCAGAAGCCATAAAAATCTATAAAATAAAGTACCTCTGGAGGCAGGACTGTCATACCTAATCACAGTGCTCTGTTTACATGGAGCATCCAGCCCTGGGGCACCCAAAATGCTGGTGCAGGCTCAGAGGAGACAGCAAAGTTCGTGAGAGTTTTGTAGCACCTCTGCTTTGGAGACAGCCTGGGAGAGTTGAGTCTGCTCAGTCTGAAGAAGAGAAGGCTCCAGGGAGACCTTGGGGCTCCTTTCAGTCCCTAAAGGGGCTCCAAGAGAGCTGGAGAGGGACTTTGGAAAAGGGCATGGAGTGACAGAGCAAGGGGAATGGCTTTAAACTGAGAGAGGGTACCAATCAATATCCAGTACTCAGTCAAGTGATGACTGGAGGAAATTCTTTGCTCTGAGTGTGGTGAGGCCCTGGCACAGGTTGCCCAGAGAAGCTGTGGCTGCACCATCCCTGGAAGTGTTCCAGGCCAGGCTGGATGGGGTTTTGGGTAACCTGGGATGGTGGAAGGGTTGGAACTCAATGACCTTGAAGGTCCTTTCCAACCCAAACCATTCAGTGTTTCTGTGGTTTCCTGAGTGTGGCTTTCTCTTTGTCCCCATTAAAGGATCGTGGCAACACTCTGTGGCTCCTTTGGTCCTCTACACCACCTGAAGCTCAAAATGTGCATCAGCTTGTCTGGGTGGAATGGGTTAAACTGAAAATGAGGCCGTGCATTAACTTACAGCTACAGCAAAGCACATCCTGATTCCTCCCAAAGAAATATATCCATATTTTACACTTTTTAATCCTTCAGGTTTAAGAGTTTCCTGAAGAATATAGCTCACCTGATTATATTCTTACCAAAAGGCTTTTCTTTTATTATTGTGTTACTTAAAATTCCCACTTCTGTCTCATCTCTGCCTTCATTGTCAGAAAGAGAAGCCCCTGAGTGTGCAGGTAGACACCCCACATTTACACAGTTTCCTGTCAGCCAGTGAAATGCCTGTGCACACTGCAGAAATTCAGACTGACACAACCAGCAGAAAAAGCTCCACGTGTCTGTACATCCCTGCTGTGAACCCTACACGAGCTGAGGTGTGAATTACACACAGGTAATTCTGTGGATATTGGGAAAATGTTATCATAACAGGTGTTTCCATGCCCATGGCAGTAACCTTGGATGTAGTTGACCTTTAAGGTCCCTTACAACCCAAACCTTTTGATGCTCATGTAGAACAGAAAAGTTTCATTGTGGAAGACAAAGAAATGGGAGAGGAGAAACAGTTTTCAGGATAATTTCTGGTGCATATATGTATGTATGTATGACCTGTTGTTTTATGAGGTAGATCAGTAAGAAGCAGGTTTATTTGGGTTTAAATTCCTTCTGCATGGTTTGATGCATGGAGGAAAAATGTTTCCTAATTCTACCCCTCATGTCATTTCCAGAAGATTAAGCATAATTAGGCCTGTAAATTGATGGTCACTTTTTTTTTGTATCCATCACTGATAGGATGCAGCATTTTTAAATACTTATTTAAAGTACATATGAACTAACAAAGTAATGGATAGGCTGAGCTTCTGGACTTTGTCTTTTCATATGCTAAGTAGTAATAGTTAATCAGCATTGGTATGTGGCGCAACATCAGATCATCAGACCAAAAACATCCATCTGCCTCTCTTGAAGTGAATCATCATTGTTGCATCCTTGCTCAGTGTCTTCTGTACAAGAAAAATGAGACAAGCATCTTTTAGCCTTCAGAGTGTTTTCTTGCTGACTGTAAATGAATATTGAAGAAAGGGGGAAGGGAAGCAATACAGGTTTGTATTTGTATAAGGCTGCAGGATCTGTAACATTTTCTCTACATCCTTTCTATCAGTCCATCAGGAACAGATGTGCTTCTCCACACACTGGCTTGCATGGACATGTGGGGAAATCTCTGTTCCTAGAAGTTTTACACTGCTCTGAATTTGTATCTTTAGTGAGAAACTCCTATTTTTTCTAGTTTTTGGGGTTTTTTGGGTTTGTAGGTTGGGTTTTTTTGGTTTTTTTTTGTTTTTTTTTGGGGGGGGTTGTTTTTTTTCTTTTTTTTTTCCCCTAATATATTAATGAATTTACTGTAATTGCATGTATTTCAGTTGATAACTTCATGTGCACAGTGATCAGAAAGTAATTTTTTCCTTTTTGGCTGTAACTGTAGATTTTATCTCTTTATCTGCTCTTCTCCAAATGTTTCTAGACAGACTGGTCTAAATTTCCTCAGTTGTGTGGCTGTGAAGTATAATGACAAATTTCAAGGCAGTCTATGTTTGGACACGCAGAGCAAGTCCCAGGAAGTTGCTCTGATCTATTTCCATGTTTAAACTATTGTTCTTGACTTTAAAAAAATCATTCTTCCTGCAAGAGTTGAGGGTTTTTCCTTCACCACTCTAGTTGCTTTGAGAATGAGTGCTTTTTGTACTTTCTTTTTTTTTCCTGCCATCAGAGTACTTTAACTTTGTGAATAATTATTGAGACAGATGATTAAAATAGCTTTGGCTCTGTATTAGACAATGGCTAATTAAACCTATCAGCTGCAAGAAGTTGCAACAACTGTTGCATGTTGGCTCTCTATCTGTAACAAAGATGTAGCCAAATTTTGGCCCTCTTTTTCATTAGAGAATCATCCTGCTTTGTGTAGTCTGATTTGAGTGCCTGACAGCATTGATTGGCAGCCTGGGTGGAGTGTCCAAAGACTGTCCTGGGTCGTCACTGCTGTAGAAGTATTCAAATTGTACATAAGACATTTGTTAAAAGTCAGTAGAAACTTACCCATGTAATGACTATGTGGAGCAATATTTTGTGTGTTGAGATGCTGGAAAGGTGTTTTGTATCTACTGTGTATCAGTAGACCCCACCTGGAGCACAGCATCCAGCTGGAGGGTGTCCATCATGAAAAGGACATTGACCTGCTGTAGCAGGTCCAGAGGAGGCCACGAGGATGCTCAGAGGGCTGGTGCACCTCTGCTGTGAGGACAGACTGGAGGAGGCTCTGAGGATGCCTTAGGACACCTTCCAGTACCTAAAGGAGCAACAAGAGAACTGGAGAGGGACTTTGGACAAGGGCATGGAGTGATAGGCCAAAGGGAATGGCTTCAAACTGACAGAGGGCAGGGTTTAGACTGGATATTAGGTAGAAATTCTTCCCTGAGGTTGAGGAGGCCCTGGCACAGGTTGCCTAGGGAAGCTGTGGCTGCCCTATCCCTGAGGTGTCCAAGGCCAGGTTGGATGGAGCTTTGAGCAGTCTGGGACAGTGGAAGGTGTCCCTGCCCATGGTATGGGGTTGGAACTTGATTATCTCGAAGGATCCTTCCAATACAAACCATTTTATGATTCTGTGAAATTATGCATATGCTGGGTTGGCCACAGAAAACTACAATCAGCTTGATTAAATAACAGAAAAAGTCATTTGGGGAGTCTCCTGACCAACTCACATAACCTCCTAGAGGAAACTTTGGAAAGTGTTTGGAAGTGTTGGAGATCAAGGAGGCAAAGCACTTATGTAAGGATGCAAGTTGGAGTTGATCATTTTGAGATCCATGGAGATAGATGTGTAAAGTGCCTCTGCACTCAGCTGGGGATGTGTGACTGTCACTTGGAGCAAGCGAGAAACTCTCCCCAAGGCATCTGGCAGAAGTTCTCTGGTTCCTCCTCTCCCTCCCACCTCCTCTGGTCTCCAGCAGCGTCTCCTGTTGGAGTTCCTTCAGTGTATCCTGCCTTAACAACTGCAGGTCTGTCCTCTGTCATTTCCTCTACTTGGAGCCTGAACCAGGGAGTTCATGGTGCATTTGAAAATGCAGAGGAAATCTTGGTTTTGCCAGCCTGATGTAGATTCTCCCTTTGGCCAAACGTTAATTCTGTTCCAATCCATGTTCATCTAGTTTTAGTGTTAAATACAACTCTTGTTCTCTTCTAATTTACTGTAATCTCATTTAGATATAAGGCACTGCCTGTGTATTTTTTCCCTAATTCTACTGGTTCAGTCACTTTCTAAGGGCTATTTATGCATATTATTTTAATTCTGCAAGTTATGTGTGTCACTGAAATTCCAAATCATCCCAAGTGCTTCCATGTGGCCACCTTGGCTTTAGCACTTAGTTAATCAGGAGAGGAAGGGGTTTAGGTGGATTTTTTTTTCTCCATATAAACATCTGGTTTTGTCCTTATCTCTATAACTTTAGCATCATCATACTTTTCTCTGGCAATTAGCTGATTGCAAAAAAAATATTTCTCTTCATAGATCTGGTCATTATACTTCTTTCTCTTTGATTACCAGCATGCACAGCAGATTGGTGTCAAGGAGCTTCCGTAATATTTCTGTATTTTGTAATAATACAGAGTAAATCAGTATTTGGTGTAATGGAACAAGAATATATCTATTAAGATTGTGAATTATGGTAGTGTCTCTGATGTTGTTTAATGTTTCTGTATTCCAGCCCTTCAGAAGTCTGGGATGATGTTGACTGACAAAAATTGTATAAATGAGATGGTTCACGTGATGTTTTCTTTTGTGTGGGAGTTCAGGTAAAGAGCCCTGTTTGTTGTTTGTGTTATGTTTAAACCAGGGCGCTTTATGCTACAATCTAAAGCCCACTATGAGGGCAGTTAATTTTTATTTATCTTGTACCTACAGGGAATACTCCATATCATCCTCCTCCTTGATTAAAACACTTCCATATTTACATTTCCACCAAACACATCAAAACAGAAATGAAAGCACTGATGTCTTACAGCCAAATATCATATGTAATGTGCTTTGTTCTCCTGCCCTACAGACTAATAGTAATGAAAACTAGAATGACAATGTCACACTTGCACATTTGTGTGCAGAGAGCTGACTGTGTTTATTTCATCTGGAGTTACCAGATAATAAGAATAGTAATAATAATAACAACAACAATAATAAAACAACTTGATTTTTCCCAGTTTTACCTAGAAAGGAGTTATCTAGAAAGGAGCTTTATGCCACTCTTCAAAGCTTGTTCGTGGCTCTGTTTTCTGTGTAGTTTTTTGCTGAGTTGTGTGGCAAAGTGTTTTTTCTGCTTTTATTTCCTGTGACTCTAGAAGGCAGTTCACCACAGACAGCCAACTAATGCCTGTGCATCATCATCATGAGGCTTTATCACCTTCCTTCAAGGGCTGTGCTGGATTGTTGGAAACATGCTCTTGTTCCCTTTGATGCAGTTACCTGTGCTGCATCCATCATGACGTCTCACTTTATAAACACTGTTGGTGTTCTTGCCGTATTTCCAAGAAAAACATGGATGTAAGGAAACACAGGAGCTAGTTAAGCGAATAATTCATTAACGTGACGTATTTCTTTTAGCAAAGACAAAGCTGTTTGGAATGTGAGGGCATGGCCAGCGATTCTTCAGCCTTCAGATCCTGATGTATCTGAGGAATGGATTTCTTATCCCTAAAGTAAGTATTTGGAGATGATTTGGATGTCTGCAGATCACCTGGAGGCATTAAGAACTGTAGGGATGTGTTAATTAGCTGGTGTTGATGGCACTGGGTGGGATCTTTGCTGTTGGTGATGCTCTGTGAGGAGATGATAACACAGGTTCTGTTTTAGATCAGTTTTAGATCCTGGGCAGCTTTTAGAGGAGAGCAGAACTGTTGTGCTAAGCATGGCAGTATGGATTCCTACATGGAAAGCCATAGGGCTGTTAGTCTAGGAATGCTTTTCTAAGCAGAGTCTGCTTCTCATCTCCAGTGTCCTTCATACCATGTACTTTTATTAGATATTCAGGTAACATGACAAAGGATCTCCCAGCCCTGCTAATTTGTTCTGTGATCTTTCAAACTCTTTTTTTACGTCCTTATGTTTATTCATGTGGATTGTTCATTTGACTAGACTCACTGTAGAATGGGAGATGCATAAATAGTGCATTTTGAGCGTATTATGCAAAGTTAAGGGAGATAAGGAAAGTGTGTCTGTGTCATTGCAGACTCATTTATTTCAGGGTGTACTGTACAGAACATACCAGCATGTTCTACAACACAATTTATCCTTGTGCTGCTGGTGGTACAGAGGAGTGAATAACATACATTGTTACAATAAATCATATTAATATCGAATAGAATAGCATAAGGATCTTGTTATAGATACTGTGGCTGCAATATAACCCAGGGCAATATGGGAATAAGTAACATTTATTACTAAGTGCAATTTTTATGCTGCTTTGAAAGTGACAAACATTTGACATGTTCAGTTAATAGGTTTAATTAAAATTCAAGTTTCATTATGGAGATGAGTAACTCTCCTTCATTACCTTTGTAGGAACAAAAGATACATTTCAAGAAAGAAAATATGATTAACCCAGTAACATGTATCAGAAGAATTGCAAATACTCCCTTACAGGAGCACGGATCATGAATATTAAATTCTACCTCCCCCAGCAAAGAAGGAATGAGATTGAAAGCAAATTGGGTTTGCAGAACTGCTAGATTTCAAAAAAGTGATTTTAAAATAACTGTAAATGCACTTATCAAAAGGTGAACAGTTGCTTCAGAGAGATCAAAGATAATTGGAGCAGGGGAAGGTGTTGGAGTCTTGCTGTAAATTTCAACATATTATTGAAGAATAACTCAGGTGTAAAACACTGAATGTGGGATTAGGTCCCTGGGTTTAAGTTTTTGAATATTCATCCTATAGTAACGTAAAGAAACTTGTAAGAGGGTATTAGACAACTATCCCAATTCTTCCACTGTTTCCAAGAAAGTGGCAACACCAGCTGATGCATTGTAATATGTTATATTTATAGGTCAATTTAGCAGCTTTTCCTATTAAGTCTTGTCGGGCTCTGTGATTTATATGATATTTGTTCAGCATGCCTGTAGCAGATATAACTGGCTAAGTTGAAATATGTAATGTGTTAACCTCTGAGTTGAGCTAGTGATAAAGTTGAATTAGGCTAATAACAGTTTAAAACAGCCATATGTTTCCTTTCAATTTTGTAGAATTTCAGTCTTAGATCTGTTTTAGCCTCGTATAAAAATAAAAAACTTAATTTCTCTATTTCTCTGTAAGTACAGTGTGTTGCTCTGAAGGGTCACCTCCAGGTCTCAAACTTACAAGTAGAAGAAAAAAGGGGTTTTTTTTGTTTTAATATGTTCTGAAATTCCAGTTTTTTAAAGTTGTCTTCTTCTTTTGTTTCCTGTGTCAGTCATCGATATTCAGCTAAGATTTCTAATCAATTGCCAGATCGCACAGCTGGTTGAAAATGACGAGCAGAGTTTTTCATCTCTGCAGCCTTTTCTCTTGGGTCCTTTGAATTAGCTCAAAACAAACTTCGAGCACCACAACTCTCACGCCCTTTTATGGGTTTGATGTGAAAACAAAGCAGTGCTGTACTGGGCGTACAGAGAGACTCTTGAAACTTTTCTGGTGAAAGAGGAGAATGCACTGGCCAGGATTCAACTCCTGCCTATCAAATTTGGCGAGAAGGTTCAACTTTCCAAAGCTGCCCTCGCTTGGGTGACATCTTGGGTGGTTGGTGTGTCCAATCTTGTGTGTGCTGCAGTCAAACTGTTTCAAATGTTAAATACTGTTGAGCACCCTTTTACAAAATGGAGTACTCTGTTTTGCTCCAAAGTGACAGAATTCAATTTTTAGGAGCAATGGTGGTGTCAGTGTCATGCCTTGAATGACACAGTTTGTTTAATGATGTCTCACCCTTGCTATTGCTTTTCTCCCACTTGTGTATCCCATCAGTTTGGATACAAATTCCGAGGGAAACCCTCGGAAGGGGTTCATTTAGACCCTGCTTCATTCATGACAGCAAAATGTGTCTGGCAGTGGGAAATTATTAGTGGAACTCCTATACTGGGAGAAGGCAAGATGTGGATCTGAAATGGTCCCTTCTATTCTACAGGCTGAGAAATTCTCATTGCAATTAGGAAGTCCCTGCTGGTGACTCTTTCAACTGCTGTATGAATATCCGGGTGTAGTAGTCAAGCTTTTTAATGTCACTGAATAAACAGTGATGACTAGAAAATGCAGAAAAGTAAGAATATCCCTTACGCTATTTTTCTTTCCAAAAAATAATTTAAATACAAAATTTGCCATGTTTTCACTGTCTTAATTAAAAGCAATATCTTTTTTATCCCCAGTAACTCTGCAGGCAGATTTTTATATGTAAGTCTAGACTGAACACATTTGCCAGCACCCAGTGGTCATGAAGATTGACTGTGGTGTCTGGTAGAGAGGGCTTAGAACAGAATTGAGTTCCCACCAAAAAAGAATCTGTTAGCTGACTCATCCAATGCCTGGAGGAAACCCCTAAAATCACACGTTTGTGCTGTGTAAATGGCGTTTGTCAAAATGTTTCTGTTGGTGGGATGTGGGTTTTTTGTGTGGACAAGGTTCCTGCTTGGGTGCTGTAGCAGAGAGCTCAGCTTTGCCATAGGCAGTGCAGTAACTTCCAGATCTTGGCTGTCACAGCAGAGGCACCAATCTAGGGTGAATTTAGGTTGCTTTTCAGCACATGGCTGTGGGATAGGGTTGGAGGAGCCCAGGACAATCTTTATAGAGTGGAGTTTATCAGTCCTGTATCCAAATGTGTTTGTGGCTCATATAAAAACATCCTGCAGTGTTAAGCAGTGAGTGCAGCACATTTCTTGGGTAAGCCACTGCCTGGTGGCATTGGCAGATTTCAGTAAAATAAAGATTGTCTGCAGCTTAAATAAAAACAAAAAGGAAATAGCATAGTTGGACAGAGCTACGCTGCAAGTTGATCTTGGGTGTCACTGTCCCCACTTCTTTCTGATGTACATCCTTTATGTCAGGAGCTAATGGTCACTCAGTGTCCTCCATCTCACCAGGCCAGCTCAAATGGTTTCCCATTTTGGCAGCAGTGATTTGGAAGTCGCTCAGTTATTCCTCACTTGGGTACAAAATCCAATTGGGAAAATCTGATGGATTTACTCTCAGAAAATTTATGCTCTTATTTTATGCCAAAAAAAGCCCTTTCGGTTGTTTTCTTGAGAAACATAGGTCCTAGATTTGTCATCATGGCAAGACACCAGCTTAAGAAAATGTCTGCTGCCACTCTATACAGGATCACCTCATTGGCTTCACCGAGACCTTCCCAATCCAGTGGTGGAAATGTCCTTACAGAGGATTCATCACTTTCTGGAACCCTGGTAGAATCTGCTTTCTCAATGCTTTTCAATATGAGGCCAATCTTTAACTCATGGGATCATTATTACTTCTCTGTTTTACTTTAGGATGTGAGGAAGAGCTTTGGATGCTGGTGGTAGCCAGCCATGGTGGGTGGTCTCACCCACAAGGATTACCTCTTCTAGAAAGTTTAATCACACCAAAGAAATTATTTATTCCTAAAGTTTAGAGGCCCAGCTGTTGTTGGAAGATGTCACCTGATACTGGAAGTTCAGCAGGAGAAAATACAAAAAGGAAAAGTACACTGTTCTTCATCTGCAGATATATTTAACATAACAGAGAGTTTTGGGGAAGAAATAGAAAACTTCCATGTTTTTCAGTGTAGACAGTTTGAGGCTGAACAGGGGAGATTGCAAGGTCACATGGTTAGAGGCAAACATTTATGTGGGAGACAAATGATAGCTTTTATGCATTGCTTTACTGTTGGTACTTTTGAGTTTGGTAACAAACACATTTAAACCCCGAGCACGTTGGGATGTTTTCCGAAGTGCCTTAAAACGCAGAGCAGGGCTGCATTTCAGTCTTTGCAACACAGAGACTGGGAAATTGGCTGCTCTCAGAGATGGAACTGAGGCCTGCTTTCAGCTCTGAGGGTTTCTTGGAACACAGAAAGTTTTCAGAAGGAGAAGAAGCTCATCGCTTCTACATTTGGAAAGTCTATAGTCTAGAAGCAAGTAAAAAATAAGCATCGATCTTTGCATTTCAGTCCCTCAAAATGGGGTCAGCAGAGGTCTCTTTCATATTCATTTCTCATTTGTCTTTGGAAAACACTGGAAAATTGAGATATTGTATATTTTTCTTAGTAAGGTTTTTTATACTTTACCAGGGAGGTTTGGACCCCAAAGAATCAGATCATACCACCCTTAAAACTCTAATTTTAGAAGAAGATCACAATTTCTCATATTTAGGCATGGAGGTGAAGGCAAATGAAAAATAACTGGGGTTTCATCTATTTTCTAGACAGAGTGATCTGAATTTTTCAGACCTGAGATGCCCTTTTGCCCCTTTTGTTCTCTGTCTGGTGCCTACCTATAAATAACGAGCCCTTTCCTGCATTTTACTGCTGAACTTCTCAGTAGCATCCCCTGTGTCTGAGCTTGTGGGATGTCACATATCAGAAAGTCTCACCCTGACCCCCCTGTGTTTCCATCCAGCAGGTGTAAGGCTTTCATAGAAATCAAAAACAGGTGCCCACAAGTTACACTGAAAAATAAACATTTTTTTAGAGCAATTCTTCAGTTCTTCTCAGTTTTACTCTTCTTCTTCAATTCTTCTCTTCAGCTCGTTGGGGTGTCAAAAGAGAAGGTGTTTTAATGAGACCAGAGGTGCCCCACAACCCAGTATCCTACTTCTGAGAGTGGCAGTGGCATTAAGGCTTTTTTAGGGATTAAAATGTCAAGTCTGGAACAACACTTTATCAGATGAGTACCCTTCTAGTTTTGGAAAACTGCATCCTGGGCACTTTTCGAGCCAGAGGTTGGATCCCCAGCTTTGTGTTTATTAGGTCATGCTGAACTTTCTCAGATGGATTTATCTAATTAGTCTTTGAAACCACTTGTACTTTTCCGTGCCTGTATCACAGGGAGTGGGTTTTTTATGCATATTTTAAGGCAGCCTAAAGGAGCTCCTATGATCACCTGCTGTTGTGGGGTTTTTTTTTGTTTTGTTTTGTTTTTGTTTTTTTGTTTAACGTAAATCCTTTTCTAAGTGCATAAATCCAATTAGTATCGCTTTTATTCTGTTGGTATTTTAGTAAGCATTTCTGCATCAACATTTTTATCAATAGATTTATATAACAAGCTGTAGTTCCAGTTCCTGCATACAACTCTCCTTAGTCGTGGGAGAAGGAGATGTTTTTACTTGCTAAATTTTATAAAATAAACTTACTAATAAATATTTTAAGCTCTTTTAACGTGTGTAAAATTCAGATATGAACTCATGTATAACTGGATTATCCAGCCTTATCCTCTCACCTTCTTGTTTTTACTGAAGCTGGTGTCAATCCATAGTCACCCTAGGATATGGGGTTGGTTGTCTTTTATGTGAAGATGTATCTGTTCCACATAATCCTTTATAAAACATGTCCAATACCTTTTACTGCTTTTTCTGAACTAGTTATCAGATATTTCTTGCTATTCCTAATGAACTGAGTGGCCTCATTTTTCCATTAAACTTAGCATCCTCCTGTTTTCTTTACCTTGTATTTTGCTGTTTCTTCCTCCTCTATTTTCTTTGTAAAGTTTTACATCTCCTTGTGTTTAAATTCCAGGGATAATGAGATTTTTGTCAGATAGCATTCAGTGCCTGGTTTTTAGGATTGGAAGCTTTATCAATTAGGGGTGCTTTTCATCATAGCCATGCTGGCAGCCAGTTCTGGGTTTTATGTATTCTTTCTATATTCTTTTCTTCCAGTTCTGAGAAATCTTTCATAATTTTAAGGGGCTGAATCTCTTAAGAGTATTGCTTGTTTTTGATTTCCATCCTCTTCACCCTAAATTGGTGGGTGATATTTTATCTACAGTGTTCAGTGTATTTCTTAGCAGCTGGAAGGGAATAATGGGCTTACTTTAATATTTAATAGGATATCTCATCTGGAAGCCTTAAAACACACAGCTTTTCTTCTTCTCTATGTTCTCTGTGGGGCACTTCTTTTTTTATTTCTTGTTTCTACAATAATCTTTATTTTACTGCTCTTGTCTTAGGTGTAGCTTGTAAAATGCATTTATCTGTAGCTTAGAGCCTGTACTTGCAGTGCCTCTTTGATTCAGTTCTGGAGTCCGGATTTCTGATCTCAGCTCATCAGGAGCCTCTCCCCTTGTAAAGGCTCTTTTTTTCATCTCCTCTGCATTTTCTGTTTCCCACTTGAGCAACCTTATTTTATTTGCCAAATCCCACGTGGAATCCAGTGCTGTAAACCTTCCTGGGAATTTCTTTTGGAAATGGCACTGGTAATTCCTGCCTTCCATGGAGTATCTGTTTCATAACCAGAGGAGTAGAGGTAGGGAGTGAACAGGGACTGGTATTTTTGGAAAATTTTGACTTCTCACCCTTCAAACTCTGGCATCAATCAGTGGCACTCTAGGCTCCTGGTCTCTAGTGTTCTTTTTCCTTTTTATATTTTTTAACAATTTAAACATAAAAGCAAATTCAGAAATTAAAAAACCCTATTTGGGTGCAACTAACAGGTGGTTGCAAAAGATGAATACCAGAGAGTGTGTGTCTTACAGACTTTAAAGTACCTGAACTTACTTTTAAATTGCCAATCCATGCTGCCAATGTTCCTTAATATCATAATATATATCTTTATAAACCCCAAAGAAAATTCTAAAACTTATGCAGGCAATGATTTCTCCACGGGAGAAAAATACAGTTTTAAGTATCCAAATTTGTTCTTGTTGTAAAGCACTGGTTTTAAGATTGTAACATGCTAAGTGCTTCAGATTTTTATATTTGTTTATATACAATTTGTCTGGAAATTGCTGAGCTTTTCCTGTAATGAAAAGTCTTTTAATGGAAAACCTTGCAGCAGTAGACACTCTTCAGCTCCATTTGTGGAAAACTGAAGGAGGATAAAAGAGAGACAGTAACAGAAGTGAGGAGAAAATAAAGGCTGTGGGCTTGGTGGCTTCAAGAAGGAGCAAAGGGCCACAAGAGGGAATAAAATCCAAGATACAAAGCAAGGATCAAGAGCCAAGAACATGCATGTGCTGCTTTTAGGGGTGACAGTGCAGTAATAGCTTGGGTAGCTTGGGGGGAATGGAAGGATATTTCCAGACTATCAGACTAGGAAGGTGATTTTAACAGCAGAGGTGAGAACTTCCATAGGCAAACATTTTGCAGGTAGGAGAGTGAAATGAGGGAGAAATTGAACAAGTGCTCAGAAAGGAGGTGAAAGTTTACCCAAACTTAAAATCACAGTATCACCCCATCCCACAGCAGAGAATGAGGCTTTTCAGTCACATCCAATACTATTTCCTCCAGCAGGTTTTGATTTTTTTTGGTTTTTTTTAACCAAAGTAAGTGTATGCTGTGTTTCCAGCTGGAGGGGACTGACATATGGTGTTGTTTAATAATTGAATTTATTTTAGAGCATCGTGTAACATAATTGCCCTGGAAGTGCTGTGCACATTGCAGAGCTGGCTCTGAGAATGGAGAGCAGCGCTCGTGTCGTGCCTGGAACCGTGCTGGGGTGGTGGAGCAGAGCTGTGAACATCAGCAAGTCAGATAAGGGATCTTCAGTGATGGCAGTGATTCTGGAGCCGCTGATACTGGGGAGGTGAGAGATTTCTCCTGGCTCCTCCTCTGCTTCTCTTGTCAGCTGGTTGTGACCATTTGCCAGTCACGATGAGACCAAGTTAAGGCACCTGATTGTCACTGGCTATGAATGCAATAAATAAATACCCAAGGATTTGCTACTCTTGACTCCTTTTGGTCCATTAGTACTTGCATTGGTGAAAATAGATGGGGAAAAAATAGATATTTACTCCACTTACCCTTCCTGCATCTACAAATTCTTCAGTGTGCTTTTGCTTAGGCTCCTTTTGCCCTGGCATCCTGCTTTTAACAGGACTGGTGTTACTTTATTAATATATTTTTAAAAATTTTCATTCCGCCTCTTCATAAGATTGAATGTGAGCCAGAAGCAGCAGGATTGATATTCTGCCTCAGTTAGATATAAATTTTTTATCATATTAGTAATTTTCTTTGTCATATTGGTTTTCTCTTCCAGTACAAGGCGTTCAGATGTTTGTTTTCCTTTTGATCTGAAATAAATTATAATTTAATAAATGCAAATAATTGCAAAAAAACAGCATTAGTACTGAGGGGAAAGAAAACTAAGAAACAATTAATATAGAGGTAAAGATTCTATGGTTTTTTTCCTCCTGTTCCCACAGGGTGCCAAAATAGACATTCCCATTTTAGATTCTGCTTTGGTATTTTGCCGTGCAGGAAATTTCCCTGTGGAAGTGATGACAGTGTGACCCTTCCTCACACTACTGTGAACCAGGCAAGGATGTTACTCAGTTTGTCAAACACTTTCCCACCCTCTTGAATTCGTGCTTTATTTATTATAGCATAGTGTATCATCTATTGTATTTTATTACCTATTATTAATGCTATTAGCCGCAGCAAATAACTTCATTTGTAACATGGTGCTTATAGGTCCTCAAAAAAGTAAATCAGCTCTTTTAGGCACCATAGTGGAGGAAGTTTTTTTGCTTCTACCATTCAACTTGTAGTCTTTAGAGCTCCATTGGTTTTCCTGGCACTCCTGGTTGCTAGTTCTTCTCATTTAGAGGGAAATTCCCACCTGTATTTGAAAGCGTTAAATCAGTATTTCTAGATAATGATTCAGCTCCACAGTGTGTTTTTACATTTCTGAATTATACCTGGAATTGCACTTACTTTGGGGTTAAAAAGGCAGTCCTTTTGCTCAGCCCTCTCAGGAAAGTGTTTTTGCCAGCAGATGTTTCAGGAGGCAAAGCCAGAAAATCAAAGGCATCAGTCCATTTCCAGCCATTAACCCTATGCCACAGTGGCTTATTTTAGCTTTTTGCTGATAGAAGAGGCAAATAAGAGAACCAGAGTAGCTGGCTCTTGCTGAGGAATCACCCCTTCCATCCCTACCTTCCCTTTCCTTCAGGAGAAAATGAGAAGGACAATATGGAATATAGTGTCTATATATGTAAAAATCTCTCCATCAGTTCTTCTAGTTCTGCAGTCACAAATCATACAATTTGTCAGCCTTAAAGGGAATAATAGGGGCTGTGAGTTTGTATTGTTTTGGGGAGGAAGGGAGTTTTACTCTGTGTCTGTGATACTTGGCATGGCTCTTACCTGCCTGGTCAGGCTTTACTTCTTATACAAATTTAGTGTTTGAGGCCATTAGAGCTCCTTTAGAAAGCTGAATCTCAAGCAGGAGAGATTCATCTGTGACCCCTTGGAAAGTGAAGACCATAAACTTTATCTGCAGAAAACCTGTGGGGGAGATTCCTGTCCAAACTCAAGGGACTGGAATTTCAATAGGAGAAAGAAATTAAATTATGTGTCCTGGGAAATACAAGAGGTCAGAGAAGAAGAAGATATAATGTTACCTGTTGGTGGTAATGTCTGTGAATCACAGACAAGCTCCCCAAGGAAACATTCATAAATCTGAGCACCTTCCCTGTCAAATTTATTTTAAGCCAAACTTCTGGGTTGGTGTTTGGCTTCTTTGTACCATGGACAGCAGCAAAGTCACTCCACTTGGTGTATAAGAACCTGAAATCTCAGATTATCTTTGCAGAAATGATAAATGTTCCTGCCTGATATTTTCCCTCTGATCTGCGTGGCTCCATGAAATCCATAAAAGAAGGAAGACCATGCCTGTAATTTCTTAATTCCTGGCCTGCCTAGAGTTTATATAAAGGGTTAATATCACATTTTACTGTTTGATGAAGGTATATTATGACATGCTACTATTTCCCTTTCCTTTTCTAGGCAATAGCAAAAAAACACTAAAAAACCCCTCAAAACCAATCCACCATTTAACATCAGAGGTGCAAAGCAGGATTGTTGGAAGAAAGGCTGCTACAGGCTGTGAAAATTAACTAAACAAATCAACACATTTATTCCACTCAAAACAGGGTTTGTGACTTGAGTAGTTGAGGAGAAGGTAAATAGCAACCTTACATTCATTAGAGAGACTCTTCATTTGTTTGTATAAACATCCAAGAAAAATTATATGTGATTTTTAAATTATCCCAGGTGATATTTGGTGAAAGGAAGATGTATTCAAACAAAATCAGTAAGGACAAGGTTCATGTTACCCTGTGGAGTGGTCCGTAGCTTATCCTGTTGTATGAGGCTGCCCTTAATACTGAAAGTGTAGCAAGAGGCACTGGCCAGGTTTGAGATGCTTGGCCTGTGGTGTTGTCTGGGTCAGGATGTTTGTGTCCCCATCAGCCTTGAGGGGAGCACAGGGAGGTGTGAAACTGCTGAAACCCAGCTACATTGGCTCAGCTGAATTCCGCCTTAATTACTTCCTGCATTAAAGAACCAAGTTTGTGTTGGTTTGGTTTTTCTCCCCAGCTCTGTGAGTTGCAGAATACAGCACTGGAACAACTCCAGCCATGCAGCGTGCTTTAGGGTGGCATGGTGATGAAATCTTTATAGTTATTAAGAAGTCAAGCAAGGTTTGCACTAACTACCAATCCAAATGTTGCTTTACATCCTGCTAACAGCCACTGGCGTGTGTTCCCTCCCAGAGCAGTACTGGTATATAAATATTTAAATGTTGAAGGGAGTGTGGAAGCACTGTGCATATAAACTATAAATGAGATGAGATTGGTAATACCAAAAGGTGATACCATTTGAAGAACTCTACTTAAATAGTTGCTTTGTGCACTAAAGTAATTTAGGGAATGTTTATTGTCTCAGATAAAATTTCACAGTGGAATTAGCTTCTGGGAGTCCTGGAACACTCTGTATTATTCCTAAATGTGTCTGAGGGCAGGATTTAAGGGGCACACAAACTGCTAAACACTGAAATATGAGCAAGCCCTTGATTCATTGAGTAGGAAGAGCAGAACACACATTATATTCATAAAGTTAGTAAAACTCCAGCATGCAGCATTTAAAGGGTATTTGAAGGATGCAGGTTAGTTTTACTGGATCAGACCCAAACCAGATGGGATGTTTAATACACAAAATTGAGAGGAGGAACAGCTTCAGAGTGTGTCTTGAAATCTGACAGCTCAACTACTGTAGTTTGCCCCTGGAATATTAAAACACTAATTTGTTTTCTGAAAATGTGAAAGTAAATGAAACTGGCTGCTAAACTGTTCTTGTTTGTTTGCTTTTCTCTGTTCCCTTGATCTTTGGAGGTGTTGGAGTTGCGTAACTTTCTTTATTATATTTTATTTTAAATTGTAGCCTGGAAATCAGATACTACTCAGATAAAGAGAGATCATTTTCAAAACAAATGAGATCTCCTGAGCTGAAGCCTCTGTTGACAGCTCTGTAGGGCTCTGTCTAGAGAATTGCAAAAGGTAGTGGTAATGCATTATACTGAATGTCTGTAAATTCAGTAACAATTTTCTTTTTGTTTCCCCTGCAATACCTACTTTCTATTGTTACAGCTTTGCTTTTCAGCGGTGTGGACCATGAATTTTTGTGTGATGCAAAGGAATGTAATTTAAAGCCAAAGGAAAAAGGAAAATTCTGTGTGTTAGGTCTTGTAAGAAAAGTTCTGGTTGTCCCATTACTTCAGGGCCTTTGTCACTAATTAAGAAAAAAACATGGACCGATCCTTTTCTGTTCCATAAATGTGGACTCCTCAGGGTATTTCCTACCCCAAAATGAAGTATTCAGCTGAAACTGCCTCAGCCTCATAACTTCCTTCTCTTGTTTCCAGTTGACTGCTTAGCCTGGAATTCCTTTACTCCTCACTAGGCTTCAATATCTTTCATGACACATTTGGCCCCCAGACAATTCAGGTAAAATATCACCTGAAATTATGCATCCAGAAACAATAAAACCCCCAAACATAAAATCAACAACCCTAACCCCCTTTATTCTATGCATTTAAAACTGATTGAGCTCATTAGCACCTTCTAAATGGCCAATATTCAAGTTGCCTCTCCATGGGATTCTCCACATTCTTGTGGCTGTAGGAGGGATTCTTGCACATGTTGGGCAAGGAGTTGTGTGATTTAACAAAGCTTTTTGGTCTTTAATTCTCAAGATTTTTTTCCTCATGAGTTGGCATGTGTCTGAGTTTTAGTAGGCTTAAAATTGCTCTCCTTTAAAGGTTCATTTGGTCAACAGCCCCTGCAATGTACACCAGCTGTAAAGTGTTCATAGTGACTAATGGCCTCCTTCCAGCAACCTAAAATAGTGCTGCTTTTTCTGTCCACGTCTGTGAATCCTGGTGAGGATTTTGGAAAGCCAGCCACTAGCCAGAGATATAAATTGTTCCTATTCAACAATGAAAGCCCCATTGATGTCTTCAAGCTAGACTGTATTTCCACGTGTCTGTCTCTAAGGTATAGGAATAGTTTTCTCATGTTTAGAAATAGTGCTAATATTAGGATAGTTTTGCTTTTAAAAAGAGGTAAAATAAGGAGAAACCTAAAATAAAGTATCTTTTTTGAAAGCATTAATAAGTGCTAAAGTGGGAAAGCAAATTAGAAAATACCATCTATGAAAATGGAAAAATTGCTTATTTATTTTCCCAAACTCCCAATCAGTTATTATTATTTCTTATTTGTACAAGCATGGAACCTATAAATCCTGCTAATCCTGCTGAATAACTGGTGCACTGCAAGCAAAGAGACAAAAAAGGGAGATTGTGTCCAGAAATAACCATCTGTGTGAAAGATGGAAGGAAATTACTGAATGAGCTGGGGAAGACACAAGAAAACCAGGAGATGCTGTGGCTCACCACGATAGGCAGTGATCTCTAACATGCCAACAGCACCACCCTTGTGAAGCCAAGGAAATGCTTCGAGGAGGGGGTAAAGCAGCTTAATTCTTCTGAGAGCCAATGGGCAGCATGAGCAACAGATTGAAGAAAAAAGCTTGATTTAAACTCAAACAGATGGGCAATGGGTGCTCTTAGATGCCTGCTAGAGGTGGGCACAGCCTCCTAGTGCAGAATGAGAGAGAGGAAAAGACACAGGAGGACAGACTGCAGGAGAGGCTGAGAGCAACAAAAAGTGGCAGGCATTACATTTCCATACTTCTTATGTGGCAGGATGAAGTCAGAATTCGTTAAAGCCTTTTTATAGGTACGGTAGCAACACCATATGGAGTATTTCTGTCTGGCTGTAGCCACATGATAGTCTCTGAGGAATACCATGTGCATTCAGTATGAAAGTCTGTGATACTGGAACTCTAGATGTGTGTGGAAGGGATGCACACACAGAATCAAATTTATCTAGCACACGAGCAGTTCCTGGGGGAGGTATGTAAGGGGTCGACCTTAACCAGCTACCAGATGTCCTCCCAGCCACTGAATTGCTCCTCTACCTCAACAGGATAGGAGAGAGTAAGAGATAAAGCTCATGAGGTGAAATAAGAATGGGAGATCACTCACCAGTTACCATTACAGCAAAGTTTATTGAGTGAGAGCAAGCACATTGCCATGTCTCATTAAGAGATCTCTGCAGCTCCAAAACACTTGTGGTTTGTGTGCTGCTCCTTAACATAATCTATTAAGCCCGACTGTGACCAAATATCTGCTTTCCAAATGCCCATTCCAGGGAAGTGAGAAGCCCAGAAGGCTTTCTTTAGTGTCCTGACTCTGGCTGTGTTAGGTGTGGTAAAATCCCATTGGTGAATTAACTTCTGACAGTGTGGAGGAGCAGCCTTGGGTGAAAACGCCCAGTCTGAATTTAGCATCTCGAAATAGACAAAATCCCACAGCTATAAACTCAGGAATGCAAATAACCCAAAACATGGCTGGTGGTTGTGTTGCTGCCATTGTTGATAAATATCAAAATACTCCAGTTCTACCAAACCAGGGAGTGTTTGAGCTCTTCCTCACGTGAAGCCCAATTCAAAGCATAAGATATAATAAGGATACTGATGCAAGTCTCAGTGCAGATTGCAGAGCTGGGGCTGAAACTATTTCCATTTTCAGTTCAGCTAATTGGTTTCCAATTGCCTCTTTCATTTCACTGCACCCAAATGCTCATTTTCAAATCTGGGAGCAACTAACTCCATAAAACAGAAATATTTTCACTTAGCTTGTTGATTACCTGAAGCATTTTCCTGGTATCAGTGAATTTAGAGCTGCTTATGAGATTGATAACCTGAGTTACCTAATTTACATGACTCCTGCAAAATATAAACTTAAAAGGTTCCAATTGGTTCCTGCTGTACTGTTGTAGTCATGTTGTAAGCTCATCACTTGAAATTACCATTAAGGCAGGACAAATACTTTGATGTCAGAAATGTTTTAGATCTGAAAGAAGTTTGCATCAAGGAATGATGCAGGTTTTGCAGGCTGTTTACACCCCTATGTTGTGTCACACGTGCCACAGCTGCATGTGTTTGATATGTCTTTTAACCAGCTATCCCTTGCCAACCCAGAATAAGAATTATTTATAATTTTTTTTCTGATAGACTGTGGACTTTTTTATTTTTCTTAGGTGTTTGCATGCAAAGGAAGACTTATTATTTCTTAGAATGTTTGCATGCAAAGGAAGACTTATTATTTCTTAGAGGTTTACCTCACTGTCCATGTTTTCAGTTTGCCACACTGAGGTTGGCTGTGCCCATCCTCTTCTCTGAGCTGGCTCTGTTCCTTACAAAGAAACCTTTGAGAAAATGTTAACCAGTAAGATTTCATTGTTAAAGGCAGCAGACATCATGTACAGTGCATGAAATTCAGTCTTTTTCTAGTTATCTTATGTAACAGCATTATGGAAATCTGGATAAAACCTGAATATGATAATCCAAATGTATATATATCTGTCTATATATATCCATTTTATATATACTCTTTGCACATTTTCAGTTGTAGGTTATTTTTATGTTTCTTTTTTTGTCAAGTAATACTTTTATAATAAAGATTTTAAAGTGTTAAGTTAAAACTATATGAGTTCCTAACACGTGAGCAGATGTTAATGTACTTACATCTTTAGACCACCATAGTCACATCTAGCTTGTTGATATAAAGAAAAATAGAAATAGTTTTGAAAAATTGAATGAGATTCAGAAATGCTCAGATGAGTAGAAAAATGTGTTAAAAGGACTGGGAGGGAGCTCAGTGTATTTCGTTGTAGGAAGACAAGGATCTGGGCTCTTGACTACAATCTGTGCATATCTTTTTCGAGGAATGGAATTGGAAAATTGGAGAAAAAACCTGGTGGTGACAAAGAAACCATCCACCAAACTGAAGTCTGAAGATGGACTTTAAACTTGAACCAGGTTGCATTTCTGAACAGAGAGAATAACTCAGTAATCACAGGGGCACTCACGTGAAGAGTTTGGATTTACCAGCGCTCAGCACCTGATGTTTTTCTAGAAGCTGTGAACATAGATAAATTGGAGGATTCTGGTGGCACGTGTTGTGGAGGTCACACTGCAAGTTCTGTGAAAATCTGTTTTCTCCCTGAGCTGGGGCCAAGTGGGTGGGTGTGTTAGAGATGGTGCAACCTGTGGCTGTGGCAGCGTGATCTCTGCATGAGCTCAGCCATCCTTGGTGTCACGTCCCATCAGGGCTGTGACTGCTCTCTGAATTCTTCAGTTTTTTGGTAACACTCCTCATGCCCTAAGTCCTTCATGTGTGGCAGGCAGACTGGCAGGGACAGTCACTGCTCCATCATGGGAAGAAGGTGAAGCTCAGTTGCTCTCCTCATTCCTCAGTAATGTTGGAGGGAAATCATTGTAGCCAGCATACCTAGGTAATGATTTTTCAGAGTGGCAAGCTTTTCTGCTCCACTCTCAGGCACATGATTCATCCCATTGCATGACTTAGATTGAAAATAAGAATGCTACAGTTTGCATCTTTTTCCCAGTGCAAGCTTAATGCCACAGGCTGAGTTCTTCAGAGAAGGTTAAAGAAGTCCATGCTTATTGATGGCAAGAATTGTGCCTGTTATATGTCAAGACCTTTTGTGCAGATTTGGTTTCTTTGTTCTGTTTTATTTTCTTTCTAAATTGAGAGCTCCTTCTCTACAAATCTGCACTGATGAAGGAGAATGATGTAGGATTTCTTTAGATTTTTTTCATTCATCCCTCACTGAAGGTGGTACAATATTGGAAGAATCTTACAAAGGGTCAGACTCTTGGTTGGTTATTGATTCCATGCTATCAGTGAACCTGCTCTCCTTAAAAGAATTGTTGTTACTCTGCATTTTGTAGTTGCTGAAAACAATTCAGAGAATGGGATGAATGAAGCTGGAATATTAAATATTTAAAAAGAAGTGATAGTGATTTAAGTCACAGATTTCTTGTGTTGCATGTGGATAACCTGTAAGAAGCAGAAATGTCTCTTTTGGATAAGGAATGCTTGAGGATTCTTCCCGGTAGCCAGCACATGCATGATTATTTTTAATGTGAATAAAAGTGATTTTACAGCCTTGAGGAACAGTACCTGTGTTTCACATATGGCATCTCTCTTTTGCAGACAGAAACCTGTAGCAGTGGCACACACATGTAAATATATCCATATTTGCGAGGTCCTGCAAATGTAGCTTGATTTTTTTTTTTTGGTATATGGATGTAATATAGAGATACTGCTACTTAAAATTATATTATATGGGAAAATTATTACTGACCAATGAATCATAATGAAATACACATTTACTGATCTGTACTAATCAGTAGAACACAAAATACTGTGTTTTCTGTACCTTGTGTCATCCATTCTAAGAATACCTCAGATACCACTATGTTACAAACTCCAGTATGGATTTTTAATACACATACACTTCAAAAAAATTTATAGCAGTATTTCTGCCTTCAAATCCCACATCTGGACTAACCATGATCAGTTTTCTACCATGGAGTTTTAAACAAGAAATACCAACTACACTCAAGGGACAAAAGGTTGACAAGTTACTGGAAAAGGAAAAATAATCTCATTGTAGAGATACAGAGGAAAAAAAAAAGTAAAGTTTGATCTGGCTTTTAGCATCTTCTTCTTTATTTCAATCTGTAGTTGATTTCAGCAGTTCTTACCCTTTTAAAAACTGTTTTTGTATGTCAATATATATTTCTCTTATAGTCTGAGTTGAATGGTGAACCCAACAGTAGGAGTTAATAATGATGTATATTAGAAGATATGCACTGGAACTGAAATTGATCTTACTGGAGATTTTATATTCTTAGATCTGGGCTTGGAAGTGCTAAATCTTACTGATCAGCATGGGCTTATTGCATTATTTCAACAGTGGAGATAATTAAATGAATGATGACTAAAAGAGGACATTTATATGACATTCAAGTATTTAACGATGTAAACTGTCAAAGATTTTATTCCAAGACTCTAAAAGCTGAATTTGGAAGCCAACCTAGTGAAGTCATTGGAATTGAATTTTTCATTAGCTTTAATGACTTTTTTCAATGGTTATTGTATGGGTCTTTTGCAAAACACAGTAATTAAAGTACTGGTGGTAATTAGAACTTACGGAAAATAAGTGAAACTGAATTTGGGAATAATGTCTTTCTGCCACAAGACTAGAGCAAAGGCAGGTCTGCATGCTCTGTTTTCAGTTAACTTGCTTTCCTTTCTCTGGTGAAAGCCATTGGGAAATAATTTCTCAGAAATTATCTTTGCTTTCCACCACATAATATTTAAGGTTCTGTTGAGGGGTTTTTTGCTAGTAAAATTTGAGTTTCTGTTACCAGAAGTGTGTTTCTGTGCCAGATAATGCTCTTTCTAAGCCTTGGCCCTTCTGTATGAACGCTTCATGCACACAGCCCCAAATATTTTGACCATTAATATTTGTGTGAAAAAGAGTAGATATCCATTTTCCCCTTGAGCCTTCATACTCCATCACTCTTCAGCCTGGCTTTTTAAGGATATAAATATCAGAACATGGCATAAAGCACCTCACCTCAAGGAGATTGGTGCATATCCTTTGATTCCACAGTCTTTGGTGACTCAGGTTAATTGATGATGCTCAGCATCTGTTTAATTTTGACCCCCAATGATAAGGAAAGGAAAGGAAAGGGAAAGGGAAAAGGGAAAGGGAAAAGGAAAAGGGAAAAGGAAAAGGAAAAGGAAAAGGAAAAGGAAAAGGAAAAGGAAAAGGAAAAGGAAAAGGAAAAGGAAAAGGAAAAGGAAAAGGAAAAGAAAGGAAAGGAAAGGAAAGGAAAGGAAAGGAAAGGAAAGGAAAGGAAAGGAAAGGAAAGGAAAGGAAAGGAAAGGAAAGGAAAGGAAAGGAAAGGAAAGGAAAGGAAAGGAAAGGAAAGGAAAGGAAAGGAAAGGAAAGGAAAGGAAAGGAAAGGAAAAAAAAACTCTTGCATATTCATAGTTACTACCAATAGGTAAGGATTGTTACCTAGTGTTCCCTTTCAAGGGTTAACTGTGGAAAGGTATCTAACATGATTGTTGGATAGACTGAGAAAAGCTAAAGGCAGTGGAGAATTTTTGTTTGCTTTCTTTCTAACATCTTGAAAAATAGATGAAATTGTCTCGTTTGTTTCATTAATATGCAGAAATTACAAATGTCTTAACTTTGGGCGAGTTCCTCAGGAAATACAGTTATTGTTTTGCTTTTTTCCTGGGTTTTGAATCATCTGTTGAAGTCGCAGGCCCTTGTTGACAAATCAAAATCCCCAAATGCGAAGCAGAATTGTGATTTTTTGTATATCACTCTTATTTTCGCTCATGTTCTTACAAAGCACTCTTGTCTCAGGAAAGGGTATACTAATAATTAGTATTTTGGTATTTTGATAAATTAGTATTTATCCTTAGTATTTTATACTAATTATTAGTAATTATTAATTTAAATATTTAAAAAATTATTTTTTGTAAACATTGTTTGGGTTCAATAATCACTACAAACTCTTTCCTGGTTAAGCCTGTTTTGAGTTTATAGTAGAAAGGGGATTTAAAGTTTGCAGATGTTCAAGTTTTGGAAGCAGGCCAGACTAGAGCTACAATTTTGATTTTCTACCTTTTAAGGGTAAAGAGATTTGAGAGTTTTTACCAAGAATACTTTCCTAACAAATCAGGCTTCTCTTCAGAGAAAGCTGCCAATTAAAAAACTCCCTGAGATACTTACTAATGCATTTTGGTTCTAAAAGGCAGAAGCGATGGGCCCAAGCCATGTTCCTGTTGAAATTAAGGGGATCTGCCCTTCGACAGCGTGTGACATTGTGGCTGGGAGGAGCTTTTCCCCCTGCCAGTTTGTCACCAACACCCAGGAGCCCAGCTCTGAAGATCTGACTCAGAGTCTACCTCAGGCAAGAGTAAATGGAGACCTTGCCCGAGGAACGACTATTTCATACAGGAATTCCTGGAATATAATGTGATTTGTAGTAAATGGAGGAAATTTGATTCCTCATGAAGTGCTGACATGCAATTCCCGTTGGCTCATCCAGGGAGAATTTATTTCTTCCTGTCTGATCTTGTCTGCAGACCCATAAAAATCCAGTTTTGTGCCACTGGCATGCTGAGGGGGTGATTGCCAGCTTCTCCCTGCTGTTTGGGAACAAATGCCTTGGTGCAGAGGAACCTTCATTAAAACCCTTTATGCCGACCTGAGTGGCATTTCAGAAAACTGAGAGACTTCTGGGAAATGGGTAAAGTTATTTTCATTAAAAAAAATGGTACTCACTTTCTATTTAACTGGTGTTTTATGAAGAAACTTTCAAAAAAGTTTACTACCATTTTCCAGCCTCTGTTGGAAAATTCAAGTTTTTTTTTCTAAATGCTAGGTTTTATGGGACCAAGGCAGAAGAATTAAAAGTTTGTTGCTCACTTTTTTGTCACTCCCCCTTCCCTGTACCAGAGGATGAAGCTGTTTCCTTTGAGCACCTGGTGCAGAGACAGTGCTGGTCTAGATGAGTCTTGTGTGCAATTCAGCATCTGATTTCCACAAATATGAACTTCTATGAAATTACGTTACTGATGTTTTGTGTACTGGAACCACAGATTCCTTCTGGCAGAGGATGTAAAGAAGAGTGAAATTTCAGGTTTCTGAGACGTACTGGTGGGAAAATCATTACATCTTCACGTCTTGAGAGAAGGGATTTTAAAGAACCAGCTGAAAGCTCCAGTTGAGATGGTTTTGTCTGGATAACAATGGGTTCAAATCTACCTTGCAGCCTAGAGTCCTTTTAATTTACTTTTTAAAAATGAATTGCTATCAGGAGAGGAAAAGAGGGTGTAAGTGGCCTTGTGGATGGTTTCCCCAGTGGAGAATGCCTTGAGCAAGCTGCCTTTGTCTGAACTGTGAACTTTGTTCACCACTGAGAGAGCAAGAAGTGATTGCCAAGACAGAACACAAGCAAGCAAGGGCAAGAAAAGGGCAAGAAATGTCTGTAAGACTGCTTTCCCAACTTCCCCCCCCATGGAGTCACTGGGATCTGTACTCAAAAGGATGGATAACAAGACAGTTCTGTGAATATCTGCTGAAAGTTATTTTGGGTAGGAAGGAAAAAAAAAAGTATCCTGAATCCCTTCTGTTACTGTGCCCGTAGTTGAAAGAGTTTTTGGCCACCAAATTCTCAGATAAAAAAGTTTGAGGTTTAATTGGAAACTCTGTTCTTTGGGATGATTTTCTCTTGTGTAAGTACAAACTGTCAAAAGTCAATGTTTGAAGTGTATGATATCTGAAAATTCTGTTTTCACTTGATATTTGGAACTGCCTTTGAGGAAAGATAGCACTGTTTACCATTTTAAATGTATAGATTTAGACCTGTAGGTTCTTAATTGGCAAGGTAAATTCTCTCCACAGTTATGGTTGTGTTTAATCTATCTGCTAAATTACTGTGCTTGCTTTCTGACTGTTCCTTAGAAAGATTGTTTTGGTTTTCTGAGAGAATGATGATCGAATTTATAACTGTGTTCTCTATAGCAACATCAATTATTCCAATAAAGGCCAAATAAAAGGAGCTATTTACTTCTTTTCTCAGACAAAGACTTGCTGGGACTTTCAAGTAGCTCAGACGTCTGGCTCACAGCAAGCCTCTGTAACACAATGAGTTCTCATGCTGCCTTCACATATGTGCCCACACTCTTCATTGGGGAGGTCCATGAAAAGGCAGTTGTTGATGCCCTGGAGACCAGCTTGCTATCGTGCTTTCTGTAGGCTGCTTCCCCACAGAATGCAATGCAGCTCAAAATAGGAGTCAGCAGTGTTGAAAATGGCTTTGCTGTTTCATTGAGTGAGTGTTGGCTTTAACAAGAATCTGTCTTTGGTCTGCTGGACTAAAATAAATTTGTTGCTGTTGAATGTGAAAAGCTGGGAAGCTTCCTGCTGTTTATTTTACAGGAGCAGTGATTGTTGTCTTGCTATTGGAGTTTATAGTGTGCTCACACAGAATTGGGAGACATGAAGAGAAGTGTGACAAAGGATGGAAGAATGTTCGTTTCTGCTGATAGGAGGCAATTCTGTATGGAAAATGGGAAAAAGTTCTCATCCCATGCATGTGCCAAGTGACTGCTTAGAGTTAAAGGATAAGACAAGATCACCTCGCTGTTTCACTTGGGCTCTGCTAAGTTACCACTTTTGCTGCATTTATTGCACAGCTGATGGTTGCTTGGCATCAAACTCACAGAAGCGAAATTTCTCAGATGTCCTTTTTAAAAACTGCAAGGAGAATTAGAATTAACATGGGATTTGGTTAGGTTTCTTTATTTTTCTAAGAAACTTCATTTTCAGCAAGTCTCACTTACACTCTGACCATGATTTCCCTTGGTCTAAAAGAAGGAAAATTATCTCCCCAATTTAATATTTTCCTTTGATTAAAATTGTGAGTAGGAACATGTTTTATACTTTTTCCTTTTTATTTGTACTGCTCAAAGGGCTCCATAAAGAGGCAGGTGGAGGCTGAGGTATCATATTGTACCAATGGCTTTAGATCTGCTCTGGGGCCTGCAGAGAGATGATGTTTATGGAACTCATTTTTCAGTCATGCATTGCTTACTGCTGGTAAAAGATCTTAATCTACAGTGTCTTTTAAGCAGTGAAGATGAAACAGAATTTGATTCACTATTGTCTGGAAGTAGGTGGTGAAAAGTTGGAGCAAATAGTACAACAGTGCAAAAGGGGTGGCCTGACTCTCTTCGATATGCAATGATATAAATGAGGTAAAGTTTGTAAGAAGAGGTCATCTGTCTCCAAACCCTTCATTCTCATTAATATGCATTTCTGTTCCCTCTTCTATAGAAAACAATCATGAACCGAAATGACTGTTCCCTTTGAGCTTTGTCACCTCAGGCTTTACAGTGTTATATCCTTTTGGTTCTCATTTAAGAAACTACTCAAGTACTGTTTCTGAGAGAGGTTTGGAATTTTAATTAGGTCCAAGAGGTCTATACTGAGGCCATCAAATTAATTTTGCTTCTGTCCTATGTAGATACGAATCTCAGCTTCCTGAATTGAAAATCCTGTTACATTATATGCAAACCATTGTGCCCTGGAACCTCTCAATGTTTATAGTACTTATCTGCCCCAAAGAAATATTTCTGCTCATTCAGGGTGATTAGAACACCTACTTGACAGAGGAAGGCAGCCTTCTCTTTTTATTTCTGACTTGTGGCAAAGGTCTAATTAAAGTTAAACTAAAGTAACAAATACATTCTTATTTAAACCATAAGGCTTTTACTAGGGCTTCAGGATTCTTGGACATTAAAAGCATAATGAGTAGAGATCAGCAAAAAAACTGCATCTACAATACTTTACAAAGCTGAATGTTAGCAGACAGGAGGAGAATTCATATCCTGGGTTTGTTTGAAGGAGGGAGGACTTTATAACATTGGTGTTAGAAGTGCATTTGGATCCTACAAGACAGATGTGTGTGACATTACTGCTACTAGAAGATCTTATGACAAGCTTGTATCTGGGTCCAAAACCAATGAAAATCATGGTCAAAAACCTGAGGGAATCATTGTTCATGGAAGCCAAAAAAAAGTACATAAAGATGTAACCTGTTGTGTAAATCATTGAAATTATGAGTTTCAGCCATTATTGCAGCTTTCCTTGTAAAGGAACTTTGGACCTTGGGACTGTTGTGCATTTTATGAGATAGGGAGGGTTAGATGTGTCTTGGGACTCCTTTGGTTCACTTCTCTGCAGTTCTGAGGTTCTGAGCTGCCTCAGATGTTCAGTCATTTCTGTGCACCAGCTTGTGCCTCACGTCTCTTTCTGCCTCACATACAACTCACCAGTACCTCAAATACCCACCTAGGAAACCTAACTCATTTATAAAATTAATGTCAGTTGGGAAAGACACATGTAAACTCTTCCTAGAAATTAACTGTCCCTGTCCCTGATTTGGTATTTACTACTGGGAGATAAGCAGTAATTGCTTGATGACACTGGAGGCTCTTACAGTTTAATTAATGAATGACTGTAGATGCACTGAGAACCTCTGATGAAAGATACCCAAGACTTAGAAAATATAGTTGTATTAATGTCTTATTGCCAGGACCCTTTCTTCAAATTAATATCTCTGGGGTAATATAATTGTCATGATAGTCAATTAAAAGTCCATGTGCCTCCTCTGTAATTTTTTTCTTTTCCAATTGTCACCTCGGGAAGAAATTATTCCAGTTACAGCCAAGCCGTAAACTTCAAGTTCAGCTTAAAAGAAACTAGTAAAGGAACACATTAAGAAAGTGCAGTTTTATGTGTAATAAATACAGCATAATTGGGATTTCTTTCAGAGAGAGCAAAAACAAAAGTGCTAATCTGTAACAGAAAACAAAGACCAAAGTTTCAGCTTCTGATATATTGAATGAGAAGGAGGTTAAATAAAGCACTTTACTGGGCTGTGTTCTAGAGAAGATGGGTTATCCAGTGGTAGGAGATGTAAATAGGAGCTTCTCATTGAGGCCCTTTTGGGCCTTCAAAGAGCCATTGAACTCTGACTTGATTTCTTCCTCAGCAAAATGAAATTAGGTAATCACATTTTGGTTCAGAATGTTGAGATAAACATAGGTGAGTAAATTTGAATAGTTTTTGAAATGTGTTTGCCAGTAAGCTGAACTTCACTGTCCAGGTACTTGCAGCTGTTATTAGTATTACATCAAATCAATTTTATTTCATGTGTTTTCCTCAAAATCACTCAAAACTAAACCACTGTCTTTGAAGTTCTACTTGGGGACATACTGGGGTTTTTTGACTGCTGTTGTTGCCTTTTGCCCCACCTGGAAGTGAAACTCGTTTTAGTAAGGAGGTAATAAAAAAAGAGGATCTTTAATGAAGGCCTTCAGGAGCAGTTATGGAAAGATGGCCACAAAAGCTCATCCCCCCAGGGGGAGCACATTTTTACAGGTTTTAGGAAGTCAGCATAATTGATTAAAAGCCCCAATTAGGAGGACAGGTGGTGATGCAATTCCCCCCCCAGGCCAAGCCCCTTCTCTTCAGCACCAGTTGTACTTTGTCCATGAGAATGTATCTCCAAGAGTTGTTCTCAACCTTGGTGCCCAGGAAGAACCAACATAGCACTGGGACCTTGTACTTCCCAGGGCTTGGAGCTCTGGAATTTGTTTTGTCTTTCTGCTTAGGGCAAGGCCATGGAAAAGTACTAGGCAAGCCAGCTACTAATACGATAGGTGACAGAGTTACAAATATATGTG
Organism: Brachypodius melanocephalos; assembly: GCA_013398615.1. Classification (NCBI taxonomy): domain Eukaryota; kingdom Metazoa; phylum Chordata; class Aves; order Passeriformes; family Pycnonotidae; genus Brachypodius; species Brachypodius melanocephalos. The sequence goes on from VZSR01000824.1 coordinate 3,449,527, forward strand.
TGAAGAATACAGAGAACATATAAAAGAAAAAAAAGGCAAACCCCAAATAACATTACTATATGCCCTAATATTCAGCAAAATAAATCACAGTTCCTTTGCCCTGAAAGTTTACCAGGTAGAATCGTGGTAAAGTCAGTGATACATTCATATTTTGATTTCATATGTGTCTGTTCCCCACAACCTTTGATGTTAATTCAGAAGACAAATTTGTACAGTTTCTTTTGGGGGGTTCAGGGCTATGAGGCTTGGTTTTCCCAACAGCAGATGGATTTTCATTTATCTGTTCCATTTAATTCGTGGTTCTTATAAACCTGATCCCTGAAGGTATGCAGCAGTCGAGAATGCACCATTCCTTATTGCTTTCCTTCCCCAGTGGTAAAGTAGCCAAATATATCTTCACTAAAAGTTGTTTTATGTAATAAAAACCCAAGGAGAAGTTAAACATCTCTGCAGAGAGACTTGACATAGTTGAAAGTGTCTGCCAGGGGAGTGACCATGGATGGAGAGATGTCTTTAGTTTTCTAAATGCTGTGATGTTGGGAGTGTGGGATGAAAAACCTCTGTGTCATGAGCCCAGTCAGTATTTGGGAGGGGAATACATCTGTCATTGGCGCTGTGATTTAAAAGCATAAAGTGGCATAAATCCAACAAATTATTCCAGAAGTTTGTGAGGTTTTTTGCATCTTTGAAATGTGAAATGATTTTCCTTGTGGCAGGGGTTAAGAAATATCTCAGTGAACTGTAGAGTAATAGATTCTCTACTTAAAAATTACGACCCATATCATAATGAATATACGGCAAAAAGTCCCACGGCAATAAAAGGACACGGCCAAATCCATGGCAAAAAAGAAAAAATATTCCAAATTATATATCAAAACCAGTCCATGAGTTATCAAAACTAGAGCATAAAAACTGAGCTGGCTCTAATGTAAGTAAATGGGGTGTTTGAGGTAATAGCAAGGACTTAGGTAAATGAATGGTCCAAGGCAGAGCTGTGCTCTGCTGCCGCATCCATCCGTGTCCACGCTGCCTCCAGGGATTTGTATTTCCACATTTTGCTGATGATACTCAAAAAGACTACAGTCAATATAGGCTTTAGCATAATATTTTCTGTGTGTTACTTTTGGTTAGAAGGAAAAGAGAGTTCTCTTTGATCCCTGTGTCTTCTGAGAGAAACTGACAGCCTGTGGATTCTTGCTGTATGTATTAAAATAACGAGAATGTGCCAAGAAAGGGCTTTGGAACTGGCAATGGGATAAAGCATTGCCCTGACTCTGTAGAAAGCATGTCCAGAGTGGAAATAAAAGCAAGCACAGCACTAATTACCCATTTGAAGAGTTTTAATCTCCTGACAAATTGCTGTGTGGCAAATAAGAAGTTTTCTGTGTAAATTGGACAATCAAAATTAAGGCATTTGAGCCTTCTAAAATAATGTCATTGTAAAAATGGAAGGTGAAGAGATATATGAAACACATGTGAGGAGATTATGAGGAACATCTTTGTGTCTTCGAGATTTTTAGGGAAGTACATGCTGAAGTAATAGGAGTGTTTGGCCCTTGAGCAAGTTCACATATGCGATGCATGGCTAAATCATGAAAGGTTCCTTATGATATGTCAGTGAATGAGGATTAATTCTTGATAAATTCACACTCAGTGGCTTAAAAATGCATGCTTTGATCTTTGGGAGATCATGTAGCTCTCTGTTAGTGAATTAATGGCAGACTATGCTTTTAACTTGGATGTGTTTCATATAAGTGTCCCCTTATTTGAGCTGTGTGTGTTGAGAAGCCATAAAAACCTACTTGGCTTCAATTGAAAAAAAAAAGGAAAATAAAGATAAATATATTAATAAACACACCCCAAGGCAACAACTCAGTATGTTCATGGCTATGAATAAAAATGCATTTAACAATAATGCTCTTTTTTCCCTATCTTGTTTCCATTGCCCTGAATGCTCTCAAATATTCTTTCTGGGTTGAATTAATGGCTTCGAGTGGTATATCAGCTGCAATGTGTTAAGAATGTGACATGGAGTCAGGGTGAAACCTTACTAGGACCATCTCCAGTGCAATTCTGATATCAATTCTGAAATTTGGAAAAAAAAAAAAAAAAAAAGGCAGAAATGCCAGATTGTAGCAGAATGGTTTGACTTTTTATTTTTCACTGTTCCTTTGGCAAATGAAGGAAGTTACGTCATCCTCCAGTGATTTTTACACAGCATTTTATTTTTCAGTTGCAGAGAAGCAATGCATGTGTGTCATTTGGGGAAATGTGTAGTCTAATGCCTTGAAGACCTTGTGTGGTTTGATTATTTTAAATTTACTGCTCCGTAGTCAACTCCGTGGGCATTTTCCTTTGTCCTGTCCTCCAGGGCTGCTTCACGTCACTTTCAGGTCTTGAACGTCGTGATGTTTAAGCCAATGTTCTCAGAAAATATCTCCAGCATTGTTGACAGACAGAGGAAATGTAAAAGCTGAAGTGGAGGCCAACAAGGCGCTTACAGCTACAGGTGATCACAGCTTTCAGCTTTGCTGCCAGTGGTTACCTGGCTCATACCCTTAGAGCATGAATTCTCCCTGTAAAATCTTTGAGGAATCACATCTTCATCATGTATGGTTTGTCCTCTCACAGATAATGGAAATATTTTCAGGGCTCAGCTTTAATTAAACAAAAGTGCGGCAGAACTGGAAGAAATCTTGTCTGGAAGATACTTTTTAAAATTTTCCAACTCAACCAGCTCAGATCGCTCATGTACTTCTCTGCTACCAGGAGGAGCATTTGTTTAATACTTTTCTTGAATGACTTTCTTGAATTCCCCCCACAAATGCTCTTTTAGGGGGAGGGTAGTGAGTCCTTCAGAAAGCATGAGGCTTCTGATGGATTTAGTTAGAAATTCTGTTGCTAGGAAGCCTGTAAAGAGAAGTGTGGTACGAAAAGCATGAATGCCTACAGTAGTCCTCAAATAGCCCTTGTATCCATCTGTCACGTGTCAGCATTTGTTTTTGGAAATATCCTTTCCCAGATGCCAGTCTACTTCATTCAAAACTTCACAAGTTTGCTGTAAAATTGTTTTCTTCTGCTATGCAGATGACTTCCAAGTACCTCTAATGCAAATAATAAGCTTTGACCTCAAGCAAAGCACTTTTATTGTTGAGTTGCTGTGTTTCTCCTTTAGCTTTCTCTGCCTTTGTTCAGTTATATGTGTAATTTATTCTTCATTTAAATTTTTTTCTGCTACAGATTTCATAATTGCAATTAAATCATTACACTGGGACAGGGCAAAGATTAATTTGATTTTAATTCATTTTTTAATTGCAGTTTTCTCCAAAGCTTGAGTTAAATTTCTTTGTGTATTTGGATTTGCTACACTGGTCTAATATAAATATTAACCTACTTAAAGCTACATATTACTTTTAATCTTAGAAAAATCTTCTCTTTGATTTGGAAGACATTTCATCTCTGTTCACCGTGAAATTGCCACAAATGAGCAATGGATTTGTGTTGTTAATTCCGTGTGCATGGCATTGAATCATTATTCTTGAAGGCATTTATGAATTATCCTTTGAATAAGGAATCTAGTTTTCAAATAAATTTGTGGATTTACTGTTATCTCAGAGATGCATCTGAATTTTTCATGTTCTATGTCTAGACTATGTTTGTCTAGGCAAGGGCTTTCTGCTGTCCCTTTTGGTCACAGGAAAAGGTTAAACATTTGCACTAGAAGGAAAAACAGACTGAAGGACTTAAAGTTGTCACCAAGTTTTCCCACTGTCCAAGTGTGCTTTGCAGCTCAAAATCCATTTTGGAATACAAGTTTACAGCAGGATCTCCATCTTTGTTGCCAGGCACCACGTGCAAAATAAAAAGATAAAAAAGCGGATTCATCTTGGTATTGGCACATGGATAAGTTGATAATATGTGCTCATGCTGGTGCTGCTTCTCAAAAAACTTCATGGTTTAAGGTTCTACCACCCCTGTTTTCATGGGAAAGATGTCCCTACTGTAAATGGCTTTCTCTCCTGGAAAGCTGATTGTGTCAGGATGGGTGACAAGGCCAGGAGCAAAAAGGATTATACAAGTTTTCATAGAGCAGAACCTGTCTTCTAAATTTGTCTGAAGAATTAAAACCGCAAAATGATAGTCAGTTATGATAAAAGCCTTTTTAAATTTCTACGATCTTGGTTAGTTTTGTCACTGTAAATGTTTTGGGAAATGGTAGAATCATGCTGCTGTTATTAAGAATGAGAATTCCAGGTGAGGGCTCTTTGTTCCAGGAGCAGGCACAGGCAGTGTTTGATGTCCCCTCCCAGGGTTTGCAGTGTTACTCCAGTGAGATCACTTTGAAGGAGCAGACAACATCTGTCAGCCCTTAGTCATGGAACAAGGCACCAACTGCTGTGTCACACCATGATCCCATGCCTTCCCTGGGTTTGCTTTGGGCTCAGCAGCAACATTTCAGGAAGATTTGTGAGGACTTCAGGTGCCTCTTGATGAGGAGTGATGCTCCAAAGATCAGAGGTGGCCAGCGTCTCCACCTGGAACAGCTGATGGCAAAGCACACAGGAGAGGGAGCCAGGAGTGGCTCCAGAGGCACTGCTCAGCATCACACACAGCCCAGGAAATCCACAGCCTGCAGACAGCTCCAGGGCCAAGCCAGGCAGCCCAGGGGTCAGGTCCAGGTCTGGATGCAGGAGACAGGAGACCAGATGCAGATGCAGCTGCTCTGCAACTGCAGCTTGAAATCAGCTCCAGCATTTTTACTGATTTCATCGGTTTCACCACCTTCCTTTTCTGCTAAGAACAGCATCTTCCAGCTTCCCAGCAATGCCATGCCGCTGCCTGTGTGCTGGTGTCTGCCAAGGGTGGAGGGGACAGTGGAGCATCAAAGATCACAGCAGTAACCAGAAAGGCTTACAGGAACTTTTCAAAGACTTGCAGGAACTTCAGGCAGGTTGTTGTAATGGATTCACCACATTATTTAACAATTCTGAAGTTTCTGAGAAATGCGTGTATTCCCCAGCAATTCAAGAGGCATTAATTAAGATATCACTCAAGTGGATTATTCGTGCTTGTACAGTGTCACCTCAGCACTGGCCCTGCCTATGATGTGTCCAGGTTGGTGACAGTGATGGAACTTCCTGATGTTGTTAGGAATTTGTCTGTATACTAAGCTTTTCTGTAAGTACCAGTGTAATTCCCATAAGTTTTCTGGATTTTATGTGCTGTTCTGGGTACTGGCAGCTTAAGTGCTTTTATGGGTAGTTTGTGCTGCCACTATGACATTACAGCATTTGGAATTTGGAAAATTTGGAAAGATTTTGATGACTCTCTGCCCGGTACTGTGCCCTTCCCTTACAGAAAAGCTTTTATTGGTGGAGATTAAGTAATAATGACGGAATCTACAAATTTCATGTTTATTTAAAATAGGAATGTATTTATTTATTGAACAGGTAATCAGTCAGAAGAAATATGAAGATACCATCTCAATGAACTCACTTTCTAGACAAGGCTTCTTTCCGCCATGTGGTAATAACATTGCAGAGCTGCCTCTCCAGCACATCTCACTGCTACCTTGTCAATGTTTTAATAAGACAACTGGGAATTGTTGTGTTTTCACACTGCATTTAGTGGCATTTTACACTCAGGCTTTGTAAAAGAGAAGTGAAAGAGGTAAGGATTAAGTGTTAGTACAACTGTAAGGCAACACTTGTACAGCAAGTGCTGGTAATGTGCCCAGTTCTCCTTGCTGTAGATACCATTTTAAATTTGCTCATGTTCATAATATCTGGTCATGAACAATGAGTTGTTGTTTCATATTCCACATTGACAGTAAAACCAGAATTTTCCCTCAAGTTCCTGTGCATGAACTCTGGGGTCTGTTTTTCAAGTGGTTTAGCAAAGAGACCTAAAGTGTTATAAAGATGAATTTAAATTATTTTGGAAGTGCAGTTTGGGTCTGCTTGTTTGATTGTGCTGAAATTATTTTTTACCTTTCTTTTTCTGGTGTTTTTTCTTTTTCCATTTTACTTGATGTGTGTTTGTCTCTCAATGAACCGTTTGGAATTTAATATATGCATGAAAGGATGTCTTCTCCAAAATCCACGTAGTACATATTATTTGCTATATGCCTTGAGCCTTGTGTGCAGTCACCTGTATTCATTCTGGAAAGATGACAGAAAGATTCCTAGTAAGAATCAGGTGATAAATCAGGATTGAACTTCAACTAAGGTTATTGCGATCCTGAATTTGCTCAGGTGTTTAACTTCCCATACTGCTTTATTCTAAACTTAGAGGTGATCTGAATGTTGGGTTTTCAGCTACCCAGATGAATGGAAATACTTACTATGTAGGGGACTGGCTATGGGGTTTTATCATATCTCTAAAATAGAAACAATATTCCTTTTCATTTTTGTGGAGACTTTTGCCTGAGGATGTTAATGCAGCATTATAACATTCTTGGGAAGGAGAAGAACGTTATTAAATCTAGTCTGCCAGCAGAGTAGATTTAGTCACACTCTAGCAGAGAGCGTGTACCCCAGTGGGGAGCATATTTTCCATGTCTGTGGAGTTCAGAGCTTATCTTGGACAAAGTCTTGGTGGCAAATGCATATTTATTTGCACATAAATAAGTGCTTTGCAGCATTCATTCTGTCTTGTCAATATGGTTCATCAAATCAGAGGAAACTGCTTGCAGATCATTGGGATCAAACTGGGACTAGTGTAAATAAGCCTGTGTCATGCTAACAGGAGTTCTCCCCCTTTAATACCATGATTAAATCTGACTTAAATCCGGGGATGTCTTTTGTATGGGATAAATAAAGATAAAACAGCACAGCATTTCCAGCAACCTTTGAAACTCTGAGAAACCCATAAGAGCTGTCTTGTTCAGGAATCAAAGTTCAAGGCAGAGGAATACACAGGCTCTGTTATGATGTTTTGAAAGCCACAATATGGGTTCAACTTGGTTAATTATGAAATAGTGATTAGCATCCTCATCTAATGTTATCTGGCTGATGCCATGGGTAGCTCCCTTTCAGAAATATACTTATTTTTCTCCCTTTGAAACACATTTCCCCCACTTCTTGCTCTTCCTCAATTTTTTTTTTTTTTGACACTTAGATATATGCAGGTTTGTTGATTAGAAACTGAGATGATGCTGCTTCCTTGGTACATGGGTTCTGTGAAGCTCCTTTCCCCAGTGGTCTTGACCTCATTCTTCCTTTGGAATATATAGGTCAAATTTGATAGAAGATTTTGATAGAAGATACCAAGGCTTCCTGGCTTGTGTCTTCCTTGTGGTCTAGTAACTATCACTGAAACTATTTCAAGGTGAAGCACATAATGAACACAATCTATTTGAGGCATTTGCTGGAGACATTGAGGGAAAAGCACCTGGAAATTTATTCTGTCCGTAATTCCCAGAACTTCTTTAACTGAGAATACATGAAGAATTACATGATCTTACATAAGACAAAACCTCAGAAAGAGGGAGTGAAGCACATGATGGGGAAGGTGGTGTTGGAGGAAAGATGGATTCAGCAGTCCTGGGAACAAGCCCTGTGCTTCAAAGGGCTTGGCCGTGTGCTTTTTCCATAAGGCCAGCTAAAAAAAAGCCTTCTTCACCTTTCTCATTTTCCTCCTTCACCTTTCTCATTTTCTAGAAAATTTCAACAAACTGTACCAGCCTTAGAAATGCCTTGTTTGCAGGCAGGATTTTTTAAAATGTGTCAGTTGATAGAAAAAAAACTCTAAATATCAAACATCTATGTGATGAATTCTACGTGCTTGCCTGAGGAATCAGTTCCCTCTTTGATTTTCACTGTGTGTTTTCAATTATTTCCCAACTCAGTCTGAGAGAGTTGGGATTGTTCAACCTGGAGAAGGAAAGGCTCTGAGGAGACCTTAGAGCCCTTTCCAGTGTCTAAAGGGGCTCCAGGAGAGCTGGAGAGGGACTGGGGACAAGGGATGGAGGGACAGGATGAGGGGGAACATCTCCACAGTGACAGAGGACAGGGTTAGTTGGGATATTGGGAAGAAATTCATTACCCAAAGGGTGATGAGGCCCTGGCACAGGTTGCCCAGAGAAGCTGTGGATGTCTCATCCCTTGAAGCATTCAAGGCCAGGCTGGATGGGGCTTGGAGCAACATGGGACAGTGGAAGATGTCCCTGCCTGTGGCTGTGGGGTGGAACGAGATAATTTTTAAGGTCTTTTCCTGTGGATAGAGATAGTGCTAAAGACAATCTTGCGGCTGATACCTTGCAGCTGTGTTAATCACTGAAGAGTGGGAACAGCCTTGCCCTCAAGGCTAAGGGTGTGATAAAGAGTTGGAGTCAGCTGAGGCTTGCTGGCTGTGCTGCAGGACAAAGGGACAGGAGGTCAGTCAAGGGACAGATCAGGTGAGCCACTGTACGAGGGACAGACAGGATCAGGTGGCTGTGCAAGGGACAGGAAGCAGCGAGCCAGAACTAAAGAAAGAAGAGAGAAGAAGGAGAGAAAGAGCCAGAGCTGTGTGGAGCTGCACATAGAAGGATACACAGAAAAGGTATGAAAGACTTTTTGCATAACAAAGTCCTGATACTTGAAGCCCCCTGAAGTTTTTACTGAAGAACTCTGAGTGCAGTGGCCATCTTGACAACGACATCTTCCAACCCAAAGCATTCTGTGATTCCATGATATGTGCTGCGAGAAGCAGGAAAGCACTTTTCTAAAGGAAACAAAATGATTCCCTAAGTGTTTTGTTTGCAAAGAGTATCATGTGCAAGTTTAAAGGATCTGTCAGCTGCAAGTGATTTCTATGTATGTAAAGAGAGATCAAAGATATAACCTCCCTAAAATAGACCTCTTTATGTAATCATTAGAAAGTATTACCACAGGCAAGATAAATAGAGGCTCATCATGGGGATAGAAAGTTGAGTTCAAGCCTTGTAAGAAAAGTATTTTGCTATTATTGCTGTTCATGTATTTTAATTATTTATAAGTATACTATCAAGAATAAGACAGGGTCTTTATATAAGAAAGCCTTAGAAAACTGATATATTTTTTCTTTTCTTTCTTTAAGATTTTCACCAGCAAAATATTTTATTTGGGCTATCTGATAGCAGTTGAAAGCAGGAAGAAAATGAAAATAAAATGAGGTTTGAATATCTGGCTCAAATGAAACTTAATTAGCTTATGGCATGGAGCATCATTTGAATTGCTTTTGCTAGGGAAATAAGGTATGAACTTTTAGATTGTGTTTTATGACCAGCTTTATAAATCTCTTGTAAAGTCTCAGTAGAGGTGGAGAAAGCTGATCTTGGAAACATTTTTGCAGCGACCTCAACTTGGTCGTGCAGAAGCAGAGATTTAGTGTTGTTTATAAATATTTCTAGGGCTAAGTCTAAAACCAGAAAATAGCTAGCAGAGGTTTTAATTCACCTTGTATCCAATAGAGCAATGGTCAGAAGGAGGTGCAGCAGTGAGAGGCACCTCTCCTGGGTCCTGTCCCCCTCCCTCAAACCAAGGACCTGTACAATGCAGTCGTTCTTTTTTCTCCTTTTCACAGTAGTCATTTAATTATTATTTGGCCGAGCTGCACTTACTGCAGTATCTTTCATACTAATTTAGGCACTTCAGCTCTTGAATGATTAATGTTGACTGTGCTCAGAAATCTCATTGAACCTTTCCAGCACTGAGATGTGTTGAAGTGTATGAACTGGTTTTGATGTGAAGTCCTCTGTGACAAACAGGAATAACCAGTTTGGGCTAATATATGTATTCCACGAGCAGCCAGTGACCTTGCTGTCTTGGCCAGTTTAAGGCTGTGTCTGAGTTACTCTCTGAGGGCTCTGGAGTTGGTGCTTTCAAGAGTTTTCTCTCCTCCCAAATATCTTTGTGATATTAATGCCCCTCACTTACAGTGTTTGCTGTAACTCTAATTCTGATCACTCTATATTCATACCTGTATTTTAACCTTTTCCATCTTGACAGTATTGGCAATGCTCACCCCAGTGACGTACATGAAACATTTCATTTTAACTAAACCCAGGTCCAGCGTTTGCCTCACAGCTCTAACATTTATTAATAAACCCACTGACATCTACCATTACCACTCCATATCTGTCCTTTGATCAATTCCTCTTTATAAATAAAAAAACATAATTAATGTTTCATTTCAAGCCCAGTAACTCACAGTGGGGAGAGCGCTCTCTTGGAGTTCAGACAGGCAGTCAGATGCACCGTGTCCTCCCCATTCACTAATTTGTGTAGGCTGATGAAAAATTGCTTTCCACGTGAAATTAAATATCCTAGGAGAAAAGATGTTTGGAAAGCTGTGTGGCAAGAAATGTTCATACAGTAATTAATATTCAGTGCAGAAGAGAAGTTGGCTGTTAATTTTCACAAGTGTTTTATGATGGCAGGAGTACTTTAATACAGAAAGCACTTCATAGATACAGAAAATAACTATTATCTGTGAACAACAATAGAAGCTATACATCAAGCTGTTGATGTTGCAATCCCATTTTTAAGATTTAGTGAGGCTTGCTTTTAATTTTAGTCTCTACCAAGCCTCCCTGACATATCACTGCAATGTCTCTCAGTCTGTTACAGTGCTAAACTGAGCACAGTCTCCCTTCCATCAATAAACACACCCCATTATTGTGTTATCTGTGAGTACAAAACTCAAAAGTAATATTTAGGCAGTAAATTTTCATAAAATTTGGTTGTTGGCTCCTCAATTTTTTTTTTTCTGTTTTCTCATTGACAGCAGATGTAAAATGAAATAGGAACATAAAACTTGTCTTACCAGCTTGCCAGTGGTTTCTGCCACTCACTTTTCCCAGGCCAGGCTCCTCTGGGTCTTCTGAGCAAAGCTGAACGTACCTGAGGTCAAGCATCTTTGAAAATAATTGACAAAATGAGACAAAATGGCTGCATAGCCCTCCCACAGTCTCACCTGCTACTCTGGAGGTAAAAAAGTGCATCTCTACCACATGTTCTTTATTAATTGAAATAATAACCCATTCCTTTGGTAGAGGAAGGAAAGTTTGTAAAGTCTTACTGAGCCCTTGGATTTACTTTGGAGAAATAGATTTAAAAGATTTATATGAAGTTGCCTTTCAATTTTAGTGCATCTAAAATACTAATCAGCTAGTTGGTGTCCACGTAGGGTGTTTTCATATGTGTAAAATTTGCATTTGGGGGTTTATTTATTTTCTTTTTTTAAAATCAGACTAGCAGTTGGCTGCAGGAAAGGCAGAGCACTGTGAGCTGCTCTGTCTGCTTAGACTTGCTTTAATTGCAGTGCCCAGCAAACAATTCAGGTTTTAATTTTTAGTGGAGAACACTAATATTGGACTTCATTTAATGGCAAGTCAGTTGCTGAAGAGAAGCAAAAGTCCACTAAAAATTATAAAATATTAAAAAGAGAAACCATGTTCCAATGAATATTTGTGTTGCTCTCCCACAGACACTCATGTTCTACCCTGGGTCAGGACCTTGTCATCAGAATTTAAGTTATGGTTCTGATCTCCACAGAAGAGGTGAGGTCAAGCCATCCTGTGCCTGGTGGGAGCCTTTGGGTCATACAGCATCCCAAAAGTGAGTTGTGAGTGTGATGGGTTATGTTGGGCATCCCCATCAGAGCAGCATTTCTCAGAATGGGGGAAAGAGCCTGGCAGAGGAAATGAAAATGAGTTCATTGCTCAGGGAGGAGAATTTGTGCCTGGAAGTGTTTGGAAACCACTACTGCAGACTGTCATGACTTTGCATCTTTGTCTCCAGATGGATGCTCACAAGTGCCACAATTAAAAGATAATCCAGTTCTCCTAACAACTTTATACCTTCTGGATGCTGTGGTGGCTCATCACTCTTGTGTTGGTGAAATTGGTCTCTTCTCAACATTGATCCTAGTGCTCTCTTCCATCTTCCTTTCTAAATGCACTGGATGAATCCCATGATGGATTGCTGCTTGTTGGGCTGAGTCTCAGTCATTAAATTTGGCAGCAGTGAAGGATGGCCATCTCCACAGGTCTGAGAAGACTGGGGTGGAACTTCTCAGTCTCCTGTAAATTCATCTTAAGCTGCTTGGGGAGGTGCCTTACATGTGGGTGAGACTGGATCAGCCCAACACAACTGGCCAGAAGAAGACCTTATTCCATTTGTGTTTTGACTTACTGCTGTGCTTTTCCTGAGTCTCTGTTGGACAAGAGAGAAAGGTGGAAAGAGCCGGCCCTACCCTATGCTAAGACTGGGAGTTCCCATGTGTAAAACTGATCTTACAAGAAGAAAAATTCTATTTTAATCCAACTAAAGATTTTTTTTAAAAAAAATTAAACCCAGTGATGGGGAAAGCAGAAAAAAAAAAGACACAGTTGTTGATATATTTTGCATGTTCTTCAGCAGAACAATGAAAAGAAAGTTTGGTCTTTAAAATGTTGTGTAGATGAAAACAAGATTTGCCTGTCTTAAAGAAACACTCAGTGGCACGTGGGGTTAAATGAGGATTTATTTTCCTGGATGAGTGCCCAGCCCTGCTGCTGGTCATGTACCTGCATATGCAAAGTGCTCTGTGTTAGGTGGTACCATCAGGAGGGTCTGGAGCAGATGTGTTTTGGTTCACAAAAATATTACCAGTGTCCTGAGGAGTGGGAGACCAATGGACCTCCAGCTCTGTGTGTCTGGAGAGTGGATTTTAATGTAAAGAATTAAATTTGGAGTTCTATCAGTTTTTGAGACCTGAGCTTCTGAGACTCTGAAACAAAACCTGGCCTATTCCAGCACCTCTGTGCAAAGCTGACTTCTTTCTTTGTATTTATTTTTAATCTACTCTTGAGATCTAGCAATGGGATTTCTACCACTTCCTCAGGAGATGGTTTTGGATGCTTTTCTGTTATTTCCAAGGTGTTTGCCAGGATCTGAAACAGTACTCAGAACTGTCCTGTTCTTCCACATCCTTAATTGAAGTTAGAGCTACACAATTCAAAGGTGATCATGAAGATTCTGAAAAAAAAAAAAAAAAAAGAGTATTTTTAGAACAACTGCACTGCAGCCTTTCTCTGAAAGAGGAGAATGAGGAAACATCAGTATTTTATTTCAAGTAATGAGAGTATCTCTGTTAATTAGGGATAACATATCAGATTTTTTACTTGATTAATGGCTGTTATTTCAGTAGTCATAAAACGTGGAAGTATTTGCATTTCTCTTGTAATTTTGGGGATAAAGAGCATTCTACAATGGCCAAATTATGGCAAAGGCTTTTTCCTGTCCTCTCTTGAGAGAAATAAAACCCTATTAGGAAAAGTTGCAGATATTGGTGATTCTTCCTAGCCAAGAGCTAAAGCATTCAGCCTCCTGCCTAGAGGGATGGACTCGGCCACAAAATGTGGATACAGACCCGTGCTGTAAAACACTTTGAGACCAGCACAATTTCCCATTTTGCAAAGCAGTTTTTAGCCCTGTTCAAGCCTGGCCAGAGAAATCCCAACACCACCTGGCAGGTGAGGGGCACATTTTGAAACATGGCCACAGGACAGTTGTGAATCCTGCCTTGCAGAGCCCTCCAAATGCCCCAGAAGGATGCTCAGTGTGTGCTGGGGGAGAGGTCGTGTCTTGTCTGTACTCCGAGGAGGTGATATCTGATGAAATTGCATCTGTGCTTCCTCATGTTATTTATATCCAAAGATATTGCGTTCTGATACAATCTCTGTGTTATCTCTGGTACAAACAGTCTCCCTCAGGCTTCTTGTGAAAATGAAGCATTTATGATTTCCCTGGAAAATTAGATTTTACCTAAATACATCCACAGTGATTACAAAAAGTGCTGCAGAAATCTTCACGTTTAGGGTTGCATGAATATTTCCATTCTAATTCTTTGACTGTGACATTAAACCTTTCTGAATTTTTCCTCTGGGGAGATTTTTTTTTTCCCATCCTGCTATCTGCCTGAAGACTAATACATGGCTTTTCAACTTTGAGTAAAACTTGTTCATCTACTTTTGAACAGAATATGAGACAGAAATAGTATTTTTCTTGCTGTTAAATAAGCACAGGCAAATAGATCTCACAGCTCAGGTTGTATCTTTGGTTGTATAGAGCACCATCAGCCACGGCTTGAATACCTTTAGAGGCTTTAATAATTTATAATTATTTTAAGGGAACTTTAAGGGATAACTTAACCCTTAAAGGGTTAAACAGAATTTGTAGTATTTGAGTCTGGACCAGATGACCCCACTGTGGTCCCTTCCAACCTTGCTCATTCTGTGATTCTCTGATTCTATAATACTTTTTTCTTGCTTTAGACTTTGCAGTTCGTTTAAAGAAAGTTTTTTATGGCTGAAGAGAAAACATATAGGGTTTTAAACTATTACTTCAAATATGACTCCATGGGAAAAAAAACAAAACAAAAGACTTTTGAGTGAAATTCAGCAGTTTAGCAACTGCTTTGTATCAAAAAAGGGCACCATGTGCTCTCTAGGGCACAACACGATCTCAAAGACAGTAGGTTTACAAAAGCAACCCAATCTCTAATTTCTGTTGAGATTATTCAGCCTCTTTTATCTGTATTAAAGTACCACCTAAGGGGGGCTCAGAGAGGGGTTTGGCCCAGGAATTTCTTTTGCTAAATGCCATAATAATAAATGGCAACAGTTTTGTTGTGGAAAAGAACTGGGGCAGAACCTGGAAAAGAACTGTCCTTAGCTCAGAGCTGAGGATATTTTTAGCAGGAAACCTTTTGGGTTTGATCACTGGCATGATGCTCAGAATTGCAAAATGCTTGGAAGTTACAGGATTTGTCTGGATTTGTATTGCTTCACTCTGTAGGAAAGGGGCCAGCCAGGAGTTCTCTCTGTCTCCACAGAAGAAGGAAAAAAGTGTATTTGGCCAGACAAGATGACTGCTACTGAAAAGAAGCATCCATGGCAATTTGCTGTTCCTCATATTTGTTGAAATGCAAGGGAATGAATTCTTACTTCACTTGTAAGTCACCAGCAGTGCATGAAGTCATAAAGAGGGGGATATTTTGAGTTTTGGCAGCTGTGAATGGAGAAGGAAATTGTTTTCCAGAATTATATTATCTGTCATGGTTCCACCTTTCCATTTTTTCCTATTTAGCTCTTGTGAAGACGGGCAGCCTTTAAAAATTAATAAGTGCAGTAATGATAAATGCAACAGTGGACAGGAAGGGAGGGGGGATTGGTTTAAAGGGAGACTTGGCAATCATACAGAAACATCCTTAAGCAAAAATTTAGAATTTTTTATGAAAACCAGACCACTGCATCTAAACCCATTTGAAATGGAATATAGAGCCGAAGCAACTGGAAGTTAATTTTAATTTTTAATGATAACATTTCTGAAATTTATCGAGCAAACTTAAGCAAAGCACTCGCTTTTCAACAGCAGTATCTCCTTCATCCTCAACATGCATTTGAAAATTTCTCTGTGCCTGCTAAGAGAGAGCTGCAGCAATGCTTGTTGCTGGCTTCCAGCTGTCCCATCCAATGTTATCAGAGCATCTTTGAGCTTCATGAAGTTCTAACTTAAAAAAAAATCAGCACCTCTCAATTTCATATGTTAAATTATTTAAAGAACTAAGGGGAAAAAAGAGCATTGGAGATGTATGTTGGTAAAGCAGAGGTGTGGTACACCAGCTTCTGTGAAATTCAGTAGATTTGCATGCATAACTAGAAATATGTCGTGCAAAGCGTCTTAGCACAAGGGTTTTCTAGCATTCTGCATATTAAAAGTAGAGCCTGGATGTAAATTCTTACATGAAAATGATCACCAGGCTAATTTCATAGAGGGGGAACATACATAATCACAGAATGGGTGAGGTGTGAAAGGACCACAGTGGGTCACCTTGTATCTTTTCACATTATCTTTTCATATTCACCTTCACATCTCAGGGTTCTCTTCTCCATTGGTTTCAGGAATCGCCATGAACACAGGTGCACACCTATTCCTTCATGGGGTCCAAAACAATTCCTTAATGAGAAGCAAGCTAAACCCCATTACTGTAAATCTGTTGTTTCATGGAAATAACTAAGCTGGGCGTGCCGATAATTCACATGCTCCTCTGTCGTGCTACTTGTAGCAAATTAAATATGCTTTTGGACATCAATTAACTTCTCAGGGGTAGTTTTGCCTATTTTGGGCACTTTAGTGGACACCATATAGAG
This sequence comes from Brachypodius melanocephalos, assembly GCA_013398615.1. Classification (NCBI taxonomy): domain Eukaryota; kingdom Metazoa; phylum Chordata; class Aves; order Passeriformes; family Pycnonotidae; genus Brachypodius; species Brachypodius melanocephalos. The sequence goes on from VZSR01000824.1 coordinate 3,465,686, forward strand.
ATAGTGAAGCAGCAGTGTTAGAGATCAAGAATCTGACACTGCTTTGGAAGCAGTGCAGTTTGTTCTTTTGCTGCAGCACTGTCACTGGTGTGCCTGGGAAGAGTTTTACTCTGTAGTATTTGTCACTATGTAAGCAGGCAAAGGCTGCAGATTTTACTCCTTAGATTTAGTGGTTTAGTTACTGCAGAGCAAAGAGGAAAGCTGCCTTAAGCCTGTAATGGAAGCCTTTACTCCTCTCAAGTGCAGCAGCTTGTATTACTTTGGAAATTTGTCCCATTATTGTTAATGGAACCTGTTCTTAAAATCTGTTTTCCCAAATGCTCAACAGATACAAAGCATCACACAACAAGATTTATAATTATAGGGAGATGTCTCTTCTCTTTTTTGTACTTTGTAGTTTATTTGTGCTCTCTGCGTTATACAGAAGCATATGGAGGAGAATAAATAGAAAAAAATCAAGTCGTGGGGGAAGGCAGAGAGGGATTTATGAGACACAGCCAAAAGAGAAGAAGTGTTGTTTCCATGTATGTCACTTCCATCATTACAATGCATCAAGTCAGTCTATAATCTGTCTTCCTGTTTATAAGAGTATCACAGCCTCGGCCAGAAGATGATGGACTGAAGCACGAGCTCCTGAGCTGACAGCACTGACAATCTCCCTGCTGCAGCCAGGATGGCCCAGCTGCCTTTTTGGGTCTTGTCCCAAGTGCTGAGCGAGACACACCGAGAGGAGCAGCCTGTGCTGCAAGGTGGTTCTCGTATCAAGGAGGCTTCTCTCTGCTTCCAGGGATGGCATATTCCACTGTGTTTCAGGCTTTCAGTTTGACTGTCTGACCAACTTTGCTTTCTGAAGACCTTGCAGAGATTTATAATGAAGGCCAGAGACTGAAAGGAATGGGAGGAGAAGGAAGATGAGGTATTTTTGTAGCCAAGAATTGAAACACCTGCCCAGAACTGAGTTTTCCTGGCAAGCCAGCCCTGGTCAGTACAAGGCTCTGGGAAATTAAAATAGCTCCTCATGGCTAGCATGGATTTATAGTCCTCCATCAGTTCTGTTTGAGCTCATAGATATCCTTGAAATACTTAAGACACATACCTTGCATAAAATGGTGCAAATAATAAAACTTTGCAAATATTTAGAAAAAAATTGAGGTTGTTCATTTAATTACTGTGTGTCACTGAAGGACAGTGAGTACAGAGAGAATTTAGATAGGAAGAGCTGAAGCACAGAAGCAAGCTGAATTTTTTCAAATCTCTCTGGTGCAATACAGAAACCCTTGTAATATTGATCTCTTGCTTTGTATTAGTTTAAGTGGTAAAAATGCCCCTTCTGAAAATTTATGAAAGTACTTGAGAAATATCAAGACTTAGCTGTAGGATTATTGTTCCCATTGATTATAATTTAAAGTGACTCATCTGCTTTCCTTTCTGTTAGGGTATGGGATATCTTCATTTTGAGTACAGATCCACTTCTCAGCATGCAGCTGATGAAATGTGTACCTTTTGCCTTAAGAATAAAAGGCAGCACGAAGCACTGAACATTAGCTGCCAAAATAGCTTCTGCACTGTTGTATTTAGGACTTGCTTTGTAGAAAATTGTTTCTTTTCACTGTAATTTTGCTGTTACAAAGAGGAAAGATAGTGGCACATTGTGCCAGAGCAGGGCAGTCCATTAGAAATTTCTCCCTTTGATCAGAGGAAAAGCATAACTAATTGCACCTTATCTTGTCACCCAGTGGATTGAGGCACTTGAGGTTGCAGTGGCCTCTGTCCTTTTGAGATGTGGTATGGCCTGGTATTGATCCTTTCACTTCTAATTGAGCAAAACTCCTTTGTTAGCAACCTGCAAAATAGAAGTGATAATTGTTGCCTAGCCAGGAGCAGTGATATGAAGTCTAATTAGTGAATGTTTTGGTGCTCATGATGAGAAAAAAAAAAAAAAAAAAGTACCAATGCTGCATTGATTTTTCTCTTTTAAGACTGTATTAATTCTGCTGTTGTGGAATTGTTCTCAGGGCTTTCATGTACGAGATGGGGCAATCTAAGCAGGCTTTGCAATCCTAAAATACTGTGGGTCTCAACCAATATTAAGTACAAAGGCTTTTTCTCACAAGTGTAAGGAAAATAACACTTCAGAGCCCTTCTCTGCCTTTCAATAGGATGTTCTAAAGGGAAACTATTTTAAGTAGAGATGCAAAACAAATCATAGCACTTCAATAACAGCCTCGTTTTGTTGCTTAAGGATGTAGCTTTGCACTTGTGAATTTTCCTGTAAGTTTGCAAGGTAAAGTGTGTCCAAGACAGGCAGTGTTTCCTGCCTTCCTGACAAGCTTAGGTGATTCTATCTCTGTTCTGTCTTTGTTCTTCTTGGTTTTGGTTTGTTGTTTTTTTTTTTAAAGTTTCTATCTTTGTCAGTACTTCAGCACTTCTGGGTAAATTGGATTTACCACAGCAAGCCTTCCAGTAGACTGCATGGACTCTTCTTCCAAGTGGTTTTCTCCTTATAAATGTGCTTATTAAAGTACTGTTACACAAAGTATGGGTAAGCTTCACAAAAAAACCTCCAACTACAAGTTGTGTGCTGCTGGTAAAACATTTCTGAGCTTGGTGTCCATGGGGGAGTTGTCTGCTGGTCAGAAGTGCTGTAACCCCAACTCTGCTCTGTTGCAAGCTGAGCTCTATTAAAAATATCCTCCTTAAGGAGTGCATTTTCCAGGCTGTCATGGATTGGGAACAATAAAAATAACCCAACGTATTGCCAGTGAAATTATAGCCCTGGTGACATGAAATGGAAGAATCAGTGGAAATGCATTGCTGCCCAATCTGAGATTCCAGCACAGAGCCAGGTAAAGGGCTGGCCAGTGGTCTTGGCCTGATCTGGCAGATAATTTTAGCAGACTGGGAAGTGTGTGGTCACTTCATGCAGCAGCATGGCTGGGATTTCAGAATCATGGCTCTGGTTTCTGTTGTGAGTTGTTAACTGTAAGAAAAGATAAATGAGACGAGTGACCACTGCCTTCTCTTTATCCATCCTCTTCCTTCACTCCAGTTGAAGAATTCCATGTGGGATTTGTTTCTGTTTCTGTAGCCTGATATCCAGCACATGATAGTGAGGGGACACTGCCTGAGAAAAGCCTGGCTAAACCAAAGTGAGCCTGGTGTTCCATTTACTGAAGGGCAGGCTTCAGCTGGCAGAGGTGGGATTGCAGCTCTGTGCTGTTCCCACACAGCACTCCTTTCCATCTTGGGTATACAAAATAATGGATGGGCTGATTTTTACTTGTTGTTGGTCTGATAATCTGATCATGTAATGGCAGAAGACATTTCTTCCACATCTTTATATTTAGGAACAGTTTTGCTTTGGGATTTCCTTCACTGCTGTCCATTATTTTGTCTGCCTGTGCATTGGTGGGTAAGAGCATCTCCCCTGTACCTTCTCTTACTGAAATAAAAAGCTTGCAAGGACATCTTGAAGTTTAGCGAGGTGATTATGGTTTGAGTTTAATTGTTAGACAGGCTGCAATATAGTTATTATTTCATTATATAATAACCTTACATTAACTTCACAAACCATTAAGAAAAAAGAAGTGTGTTTAAATATTTGACCATAATTTTGACAGACTAATCCTTGCCTGGAGCAAGGGCTTCTCTTAGCTGTTCTGTCATTCTAAGATTATGCAAGCTCCTCCTTATTTTTAATTTTTCCCTTAATTAATTCTACTTTGTTTATGAATTTGTTATTTGTGGCTGACTCCCCAGGATGCTAATTGCTACTGTAAACTACAGATACTGCTGAGCTAATGTATTCTCAAAATACCAGGAAAAGATGTACAATTAAAAAATGAACCACTGATTTGTAGTTTTCAATTCTTTCCAAAATATATCATAAAAATGCCTTATTCTTTCTTTTTGGTTTCTATTTTTTTTTTTATCTGAGAAAACATCAATCTCTTTTCTATTTATATCTGCAGAAGATAAGAATGGATCTGGTAGAAGAAGAGGATTTTTTTTTTGTATTTGGTCTTGTATTTTATATGATTTATTTTATAGTTACTAAGACGACATTATGACCTCACATATTCCAGGAAAAAAAGTTAGAGTTTATTTAGAGTATAATATTTAGGAATTTGGTCCTAAACAAAATCATAATATAAGTGAAAGGGATAGAAAAAAAAAAAGGGTGACATAAAACTTACAAATTCTTTCCATTTTCTTTTCATTGCTGACTTCTTCCCACTGGAAAAAAAAAGTGAGATGATCAGTGGAATGCAGATCAGCTCCAAAAAACACAAGTGAAGGTACCTGTCCCTTCACAGGGAGAGTTACTCTGTTGGGTAGTGTGATGATCTGGATGAGGACCAGAAAAAGTTTGTGTTGCTACAATGATCTTGCAGACCAATTCTGACAGCCAGAGAAGTTCCCCATGCAGAGATTGGCTTTGGGGGAGGTCTCTGGGTGGACACCCAGGTGTTGTGAAACTTGGAAATGGCCTGAGGCAAATCAGTTTGATCACTTGGACTCTGATTTTTTATTTTATCAAACGTTTATGTTTCTCAGCTGTTATAAAATGTCTTAGGGAGGTCTCCTCCCCAGGCAGATGTCAGAGAATTTTTTATAGTCACTGTTTTTCACTATTTCTAATAGGTTTTAAGTGGCATCTCCTTTTCCTGCTTCAGGATTGATTTTGTCTCCCTTCTCCACCTTTCCCCAAAATATGACTTGTCTTTTATCCCACCCTCAAACAGAGCCTTATCTTCATCCTCTGGGCAATCCTGAGCTTTTATTTCCTTCTTTTTTGTGGCTGTACAGTGGATTGCTGTGTGGCAGTGAGAGGTGCTCTGGAGTAGCCTTTCCCCTTCTCCAGTTTTCATTAAATACCTTAATTAGCATGTCTCTGCCTTCAGGCTGCCTTTTCTTATTGGAAGAAACTACTGAAGAAGCTATTGGTAATACATTATATGTCGGATTATCTCCAATGTTTAGACACACTTGTCTTCAGTATTTGACTCTTTATTTTATGTGAACACTGGAGATCTCATTGCTCTTCACAACTCCTTGACAGGAGGTTGTAGCCAGGTTGGGATCAGCCTCTTCTCCCAGGCAAGCAGTGACAAGAGAAAATGGCCTCAAGCTATGCCAGAGAAGATTCAGGTTGGACAGCAGGAAGAATTTGTTCAGTGAAAGATTTGTCAGGCATTGGAAGGTTCTGCCCAGGGAGGTGATGGAGTCACCACCACTGGAAGTGGTCAGTGAACAACTGAATGTGGCACTCTGCTGTGGTTTAGTTGACAGGGTTGTGTTTGGTCAGAAGTTGGACCCAATGATCCTGGAGGTCTTTTTCAACCTTTATGATTCTGTGATTCTACTGATGAAAGAAAGAAATAGAAAAGGGTGCTCAGACCAAGTGCAGTGTCCTCCTCTCACCGAGGCCTCTGGTTCATCCCAGTCCTCATCTTACATCCACACTTTGATAGAGGTGAGATCAACAAGCAAGCAGCTGCAGTGAAAAGCATGGTGTTACTTCTCAACAGGGAACGCATAAATCAGCTGTAAAATAGATGATGATCCTTATGGGAGTTGCTTAGATGGCCGTGACTCTCCCCAGTGGGGTTTATAGCCTTTAATAATCAGGGCAACAAAATATTTGCCTGCAGGAGCAGACAGCCCTGTCGTGGTAGCATCTGTCAACTGCAGGAATTTCATTTACAGCCCCTAAGAGCTGTGCTGGGACACGTCTTATCAGTGGATTGCTGAAGCAAAGGTGCTAATAGTTCATTATACTGCAAAAAGGTGGTTCAGACTCTTGCTGTTGTAGCTGGAGAGCCTGCAGAAATGGGGTGATTCCCTAGGCAGGCTCTGCTGGCCACTCCAGAGTCTTGGTGGTTTCTGCATGTATCTAAGCAAAATGCTGTTTGTGATGTTTGTCCAGGAGCTGTGCACTGTGTTTTCATGCTGTGTTTGGGTTGAGACTTTGAATTTTCATTGGGAAATATTAGCATGCTGTTATATCCTGAGGATGAAGCAATTACCTTAATAGATGCTTCTGTCTTGTGTGGTCTAGAGCTTGCTACTTGCCATCCCTTTCACAGTGCTGCCTTCTGTAAAATGAAATATTTACCACCAGACTCCTGCAGAGTGTTCAAAATTGTGGAAAAGTGTTATATTGCATATTAATGCAGCATAATAATGATAGTATTCTAGTATTCAGAGATTAGAGGGTGACTTAGTTAGTGTAGAAACAAAAAGAATCGTTGCTTCATTATCTTTATTTAATCTTGCAAATGGGAAGTCTGTGGGGCTTAACATTCATCTCCCTACCTCTGGCTTTTTGTTTAACTTGGGTCCAGGTAGGCTGATTTCTAGACCTTTGATTGCTGATATTTCATTTTTCTGATAACTGGGTTGTTATGGTGCTTGTCCCCCTCTCTGACACCACGCAGTATTTTGAACTTCAAGCCCAATACAGAAATATGGAGTTTGCCAGTACTGAAATCAAAGCAAACGTTAAATCAAGATGTGCCCAGTAACTATTTAACTTGATTAGCATTTTGACTGCATTGGAAACCTGAAAAGTGCTTGATAGATGCAATATAAAGCTTTGCAGTGGCAGCAAAAAATATTACTTGTTTAATGTCAGCACTAAATAATGTAATACTCTTGTCAAATGTCAATTTTCATTGCTGTTTTCCGTGCAGCTTGATTTCTGGAAAATTAGCCCATCACAGTTACAAAAATTGTTCCAGCTTTTCCTTGAAAAAGTAATCTTTACAGGGAGTATTCTGAAGAAGAAAGGCTCCTTCACTCCAGACACCAAGTTTTGAGATTCTTAAATTTCATTTATTAAAGTCAACAGGGAGGGAATAAATCTCAGGCTTTTAGGTTTTAACTTATAATTTTGAAAATCTTGTGATCTGAGACTGTTCCATAGGAAAGAACTGCAGCTCTCTGCTTTGCATCATTAATGAAGTATCAGACTTCTCATATAAATAATATCCTGTCTTAATTAAAAAGTATTTAACCAAATATTTAAGTCAGAGCAAACGTAGGGAAAAAATAGCATCCCGATTTAATTAGAAAGCAGTTAAGAATCACTTCATGTCTGAGAGATGAGGGAAGTATTAGAAAGTGTGGATGGACTCCTTAGGAACTGGGAGCTCCTTGAGAGTCCCTGTATGCACTCTTATAGTTTCTTCCCAATATTTTGCCTTCTGTTCTCCTTACCAAAAGCCTCTGCCTTTGTATGGACACATCAAGTACCTGAAATGGATTTTGTTTGAAATTAAACCCTAACATTGTCTCCTCGGGTGGCAGCTTTCCTTTAATATGTTTGTGTATGTAAATTACAAATATTTCTTCGGCATATTTTGCGCTGGCATAATTTAATGGTTTCCTTTCAAAGTACAAGTGAGTATTAGCCTACTAAATTGGATTACTGCTTGGGAATTCCCTTTGGTAGTTTTTCTTAGTCATTAAAAATACCACAGTAGTCTAAAACTGCATTTTGCTTAAAAACAGCCTTTATTCTCTAAAGTGGGGCACAGGATCCTCAGCTGTAATATGACCATATCACGTTCTGCAGATGGAAGGAAAATTTCGGTTTCTTTATTCAAGACAGTTTCAAGGTGAGGCCGTGATTTGTGTGGCTGTAAATCTCAGCAGTGAGGTTCTCAGCAGTGAGAAAATCAAAGCTTTTCTTTGATTCATCATCAAAACATGTTGATTATGAGACACCCCAAAGCCAGTTTGCTGCTGGAGTCAGTGCGTGGCTCTGTGATTTCTGAAAATGGTGTTGAAAGAGGGTTAGGCCAGGAAAGGTAAGACTGAATGGCAAAGTCAAATCCCTAAGGAGTCAGGAAATGGAGAAATTAAGGCTTCTTGTATGACTCTGAGTCTTGATGGACATTGAAGCTTTTCACAGACCCCAGTTAATGGCCCGTCTCAAAATACAGATGTGGGACCTACCATGGCTCCATGTTAATCTCACAATTTTAATGTGAACACATTTTGGTTGAGGTCTTCTTACCTTTCTTTCATTATCTTAGATGTGGAATCTGTGGGGAAAAACACATTTATGTGAAGCTGACAGGACTCCTGGGCTTCCTTTCCTGAGACTGATGGTGTCTGTGGAAGCACCTGAGGGATGCTTGGACGTGCTTGACAAGCCATCCTGCTTTATTCCCACTCCTGCTATTGCTGAGACCTTGTGATCAGTGTCCTTCCCTTCTGGAATGGACACTCCATAGATGTGGTCCTTAAGACAGCTTTAGATGATAAAGCTTTTTACAGCTCTTTTCTTCTCTGTGTATACATGCGCAGTTCTTTTATCTGTTCTGTGAAAGCATTTTGTGCCTCTGCTAATTGTTCTTATCCCTCCCAAAGTTTTCTTGACAAACTCCCTTCTGCCTGAGCTTGTGGAAGAGAGAGGAGGAGGAAAGCAAGCAAACTCAGGATTCCAGCTGACTTGCATGGCAACAGGCATCTCTTTCCAGTTCAGAATTTATCAATTTTGTGGCTGTGTGAATCAATTTATCTGCTGCATGCTGTCAACTTTTTATTAAGAAAGTGAAAATGAGTGTTAGATAATCACGCAGAACAGCTTGGAGCAGCCTTGGTCGTCACAGAAATAAAAATCATGGAAGAAAATTTCTCTTGATAGAATGCCTTGAGATGCACTAATGAGTCAATTGACCACACCATGAAGTTGCTTGAAATCAGTGCTAGGATATTCTTCTCCAATTTTGAATGAAGGCTTCTGTGAATTTAAGACAATATCAGGAGAATATGCTGATATACATGTCTGATCAACTTAGGGTTCAATGTTAGGCTATGCATTTGAAGCAAAAAGTACAAACCCAAGAACCACTGTGGCGAGAAGGGGATCCAAGGCTCTCAACAACTTTCTCAGTTTCAAAACTCATAAAGGAAAATAGATCCTCACTTTATACCTTAAATAGTTATGGCCTCCATCAATGTCTACAAGGAATATTAACATAACAAAGGATGTAACATAGGCATTACAAAGACATAAACAATGGCTGAAGGAAGACTAGTAATTTTGGATATTCACATGGGGAAATGTTTTGGAGCTGCTGTTACCAGGACATTACCATTCTTGATTTGAAAATGTATTTTTAGGGGGTGCCAGAACATTTCCCACTTGTCCCAATATAGTACATTAAAATTCATTTTGCAACTGTCATTATCTCTGGAAAAAATCCTTTGAAATTGTGTGGTTTAGGAATGGAGACTTGGTAGATCCCTACAAAATCTCTTGTAGGGATACTGACTATTCACATTGAGGTGATTCAAACCTTTTGTTAAAAAATGGGAGAACCTGGAAGGCAAATTAATGAGAATGACACAGCAGAGGAAAATCAGCCTTTTGCAGCATATAGAAAACAACCAGAAAAAAAAACCCTCAGTATTTTCTACAAGGTGAAATTATGCAGTGTGTGGATTCTGTGTTTCCTTTAAAATATAATGGTAAATGTAATAAAGAATCTCTGACCATTGTGGTCTAGTGGAAAGTGTCCCTGCCCATGAAAGGCTGGTTGGAACAGGATGATCTGTGAGGTTCCTTCCAAGCCAAACCATTCTGTGATCTGTAATATTAATGGTACAGAGAAATTGTTCATTGTGCTAGTAATTCACAGAAAACCTCTAGAGAGGTATCAATGACAATAAGTGTAATATCTTCAGAGATTGGGTAATGAGAAATGAGAGGACCTTGAAGTAAAACTGGAAACAGCAAAAATTTGTAATTACTTCTCAACTAGGAATATATTAGTTTTGCTTTAAAAGGATCTTATTACCAGAAGGAAACTACGTATTATCCTCTTTCCCCCTACTTTTTATGTAGATAAAAAAGGATGTTTTACATTTAGTTTTAGAAATATGAAATTGTTCCGTATCTTGACACTACAGGAGCTTATTCAGCCAGTGCCAGTGATGCAGCATCATTGGGGACACAGAGGTGCCCTCTGACTTTATCAATGGCTTGTACCAAATATCTTCAAGAGAACAACCCACTGAGACTGGTGCAGACGTCCTGTGCTTGAATCTGCATCTTTTCTAGTCAGTTAAAAATCCTGGTCTGTAAAATGTTGTTTGTCTCTGCTAGTGGGTGCTGAGTGTATGTGGGATGTTGGGTAGAGCTTATGCTGTGATAATCAGTTAAAAAAATCTGTGAACCCTTCAGACTGAAGCCAGCTTATCAGTTTGGTTAGGGCTTCTTTAGTAGCTTGAAGTCCACGTATTTTTCCCTGTTTTGTTCATGTTTGATGCTACAGAAAGCTTTAGAAAACAGCTCTGCTAACCAAAACCAAAGCGTAACATTGGAAAGAATAAAACAACTGTTGAGATTATCAAGGCTATCAGACAGACAACCTGACAGGGAATGTTTGCTGATATATAGGAAATAGCCAAAAAGAACTCCAAACTGCTGCTTAGATAAATCCAACATCTGGGGTTTTTTTTCACTAGGAGAGGTTGAAAGTACAACAGGCATATGATTAAAAAGTGATGGACATGAAGCTCCCTAATACCTTCATGGCTGGCATGTAGCATATGAGATTAAATTTCAGTGGTGAAGAGCAGATAGAAAAGTATTTAACTGTCTCTCCGTGTTGATATCTGGTTGCAGAGGCTATCCTTCAACACCTGAAAAAAAAGGAGGCTGGTTATAATATAGTGATGGTTTGGAAAACCTAATTTTTTCTGTTTCATCTGAGTGAGTCACAGTAGTTGAGACTATGCTTGGTTTGCTTTAAGTATTAAATACTTGGAAATAATTAATAATTGACAAAGCTTGTAGCTTGCATTACACTGAGCTGGTAAATTGATTTATAGTTTAGAGAATTTTGGTACAAAATTATATGAAATCAAAAGGGTTTTTTACCCCCCGGTAGGGGGTTGTTTCTACTGTGCTAACTATGCCAGACTAGTTTGGAAGTTCAATTCCTGGACTCCTTTCAGCTAATTTTTCTTTTGACAGTATCAGGATTTTATGTACATCTTTAGGAATTAATGAACATGCTTTGGCTATGTTCAAAATGTTGTTTAGGACAGTGAATGAAAATGTGCTGAAACTGAAGTGCCCTTAAATTTTTAATTATTTCACGGTGGTTTAAATAAACCTGTATATTTAGCTTGTACTTTAACATTGTTTTGAATACAAGTCCTTTCCTGAATTTTTAATTTTAAGATTTGATTTTTTACAGTGTGGTTATGTCTGAGCACCCCCTGTTTGTTTTTTTTTTTGGCTGACAGCACTCTCCTAAATTAGGGAGGAACTTTTATCTCTGCTGTGCAGCTGAGAAGCAAGGGGAGAGAATTCATGCCATGCCTCAAGGTGTGCAAGAACACTGTGGCAGGGCAGGGAAAGAAGCCTGAGTCCCCCAAGTCCTTGACTAGAGCAATGTGACTAAATCTTGCAGTTGTGAACTGCCTTCTTGATTTGTTTCTTTTCATGCAGCCTTTCAGTCCCACTTGGAATGAGAAGTGAGAACTCATTTTAGGTATGGACATTTCCTCTGGCTCTGATTAGAACCAGAGAGAAACTGTTCAGCGAGTATGAACAATTGCAGCCAGCTCTTGTAACTACTTCTTGTCTCAATGCTGGGAAAAAAATGAGCCAGAGCTGACTAGTACTGCCTTTTATTAAGCTTTATAATCCCATTGAACTCAATGTCTGAGTTCCCTGGGCTAGCATTTGTTATCCCAACTCTGGGCTAAACCATCCTTCTTCTCCAATTATAGGCCTTGGCATCAGTGGTTTTTATAAATCTTCTTCTTCAAAAATTTTTTTCCCCATGGATAAGATTGGGATATTGAATGACTACCTTTCTGTAAGCTAATCTAATAATGCAATGATTTTCAGACTCTTAGGTACAAAACGAGAGAAAAGCCTCTTTAGACTTCCTGCTTAATAAGATTTACAGTGTTTTTTATTATCCACAAACTTAGTTTCACTCCAAGCTTCAAATATGTTCGCTTCACAGTCACTCTTCTTAAATTAATGCCTGGTTCCTTTTCCAGCAGTTTTTCATCTCTTTTAGTTGGCCACTCTTGTCACATTTTGCTCCTGCTGGCTACTGCAGCCAGAGCTCATCTGTGGACCTCCATTGATCCCCACCTTTCTCTCCTTCAGCCCTTCCCATTCCATCCCACCAGCTCTGCTCTCTGCTGCCAGTACAAAACTTCCAAGGCTCGTCCTAGTCTTCATCTACCCAGCTATCTGAGAAAGAAATGGCTTATTTAATTCAGTTTACCTTATTTACATGAAAACACCTTCAAATAGGTGGGCAAGGTCCAGCAGTGTCTTCTTTCAAATAAAGCTCTGATCTTTTTGCAGCTTTTAGGATGTCAAATGTTGAAATTACTGCTTTAAGAGCAAGATTAAATTCTGTAATGTTCATCTTCTGTGTCCTGTGAAATTTATCTACAGAAAAAATGTCACGTATGTAAGCTTAATTCTCAATTATATAGTTAAAACGACATGTACTTGCTGACACACATTTTTATATGTAACTTCTCCTGTGTAAAAACATATTTTTTAAAGCCAGATCCTAATTATATCAATAATGGCCAACACACACCTACTCCACTTTTCTTCATGTAGGTGGTTGGTTGTGCTTTCTAGCAGAAAGACTGTGGTCTGTTTACTTCTGGTTTTTGTATTTCTTCCTTTTTAAAATAATGCTGTAGACTTTACTCCTGTTTTTCTTACCTTACACTGACTTAACTGCATTGACTTCAAGAGAGTTAACCATAATCTTCATTTATGTAGGAGGTAGAGTGTGCAGACTTAGCTAATTCTCTAGATGTCTGGGCTCTACAACACTTTATTTGCAGAATTTCTCAAAGCAGTGGAAAATAAAGACATTCAAGAGCATCCTTTTGGCTACAGAGATGCAAATCTAAAAATGTGCTGATTTCACAGTGAATAGTCTGGGAAGAAAGGAAGGAACTTCAGTGGGGTCAGGGACACTCCACAAAACCAATGGCCAAGAAACATTTCCATCTGTGATTCCTTTCTAAATATTTTCCTAATTTTTTTTAATGTTTTCTAGTTTTGCTCTCCATGTGGAGCTGGGGTAGGTTAAGCAGGATCCCTGCAAGTGCAGCTGGGAAGCACCAGAGTGTCATTAACAGGAAAGATAAACCAGAGCGTTTTGTCACTCTCTGGTTTTAATACCAAACAGAAAATAAACCTGGAGGTAGTGCGATATATTTAGACAGGAGGATGTAAACATAAACTGGAGATGAGACAGCTAGGAGCTGATGGGTTGGGTTCAGAGGTGTGCTGGGTGTCCCTTTGCGAGGACCTGGAAGAAGCCTCACCTGGATTGGCACTGGTCCTCATAGGGGACCTTCACTGTCCCAAAAACTGCTGGAGGGGCATCAGAGCAGGACAAAAGTGATGCAGGAGGCTCCTGGAGTACATTGGTGGCAGCTTCCAGACACAGATGATTGAGGAGCTGGTGGGTGGGCACAATCTGCCTGGACCTGACTCTTTAAACAAAGAAGAACTGGTCAGGGCTGTGACCATGGGATGGTGGAGTTCAGGATCCTGAGGAGATGAGAAAAATGATGGTTTCACTGCCCTGGATTTCAGGGGAGCAGTTTTTGACACAGTTTCCCATAACATCCACACAGACAAACTGGAGTACAGAACTGGGCCATGAGGTAGACTGGGATGTAGGGTCTGGCAGTCTCCAGTTCATACAACAAAGCTTCAGAAAACCTGATGGTCCTGTCTTTCCCATGTGTGTTCTTGGGTACTGCTCACTGTCCAAGAAGAAATTTGGAGAAAGTTTTCTATGTTAACTAATTAACCCCTGCCGACTGCTGAGTTGCTCCCAGAAATTCTTCAGAGTTGCACAGGGAACTATAACTTCACACAGTATGATTTTATGTGGAAAAGGAGAATGAAGGAAACAGCTGTTAGTGAAATCTCTTGGTCCACAGACCAGCCTGCACTGAGACCCACTGGGTGTAGTTTTGTAAAATGACATAAAACAATATAGCAAGCACAACACAGAAATGGAATAAGAGGCTGCACCTTCAGTTCCACTTAGCAGGGGCAGCAGCAATGCCTTCAGGTCCATGTTCTGCTCACAGGAGCTGCAGACTGGTTTTGGCTTCTGCCTTTTGCATGGTGCAAACATTAACATGCTGCTTTTGACTTCGGAGGGATGACATTCCCATTCCTGCTTCCACATCCCCTCTCTATTCAGGCTGCTCTGCCTGGCTTCCTTTAGCTCCCATTTGTTTTCTGATGCTGCCTTCTTTCTTGGTTGGTCATGAATATTTTTACGCTCTTCTTTTGGTTGTGAGGACATCTGGATGAGGCCCTTGCCATTCCATTCTTACACTGCCATACAGGCAAACCATCCATCATTCCCTGTTTCCAGGGTTTGTCTCTGCTCCACAGGCATTGTTGAATTGAGATAGCTTTCTGGGAAAGCCAGGCTGCCAAATAAGTAAATATGTGAGAGGGTGAACAGGCAATCAGTTTTATGAAAAGCTCTGCGTGCAAGAAGATGGAAAAACTCCTAGTTCTTGCAGACCTCTGACTGGATCTTTCCTCCCTTTTGCATTCAATACAAGCTAATATGGACTTGATGTCTCTTTAGAAAGCATTGTGTTTAAGAAGATTTTTGGAAATTATCTCCTTTTCTGTAGAGAACTCTTTGTTAATGGCTATTTTGACCCAATAAAATTAGATCCCTGTCAGACACTCCTTGCTTTTCCAAAAACAACTCAGATATCATCTGTTTTATATCTATGATATCTGTAAAAGCTATAATTTGTATTTGTGTTTTAGGTTTACTGCTTTGTCTCTGTCTGCTGTGTCTCCATGGACATCTTCATCAGTAGATGTTACCCCAGACTCCTGCCCTCCCTCATTGCTCACCTCCAGAAGGTGGCTAAGGAGCAGGAACATTTGCAAAACCATGAAGGATTGAATCTCTGTCTCAGGAGAGGGGCTCGTTCTCCATATTCTCTGATTTAAGAAAGCGCCCTGCTCTTGTCATTCCCTGCTTGTGTCCCTTCAGTAATTGCTCGAGCTGGAGTTATCTGCATTCAGCCTTCACATCCTTCACTCCTGATCCTCCCACCCAGCCTTCCCAGCTTTGCCCTTCACAGCTGCTGAGTGCAATTTTTTGGCAGATTCTTTCCCCAGTTTTGACAAGAGACTTCCTTGCATCCCATTCTAAGCCCCAGCTTGTTGCTGTCGTTCCCTTCTTTCCCACTGACCACTGCAAATGGATCTGCTTGACTCTGTGGGGTTTATAAACATCTTCAGTGAGAAGGTGCCATTCAGTATGACCTCCTTGTTCTGGGAGCTTATCTGGACCTCCTTGCTAATACACTGTGCTCAGAAGCTCAGGTTTGGTTGTAGAAAGGCCCTGGTCTTCATAAGAAGAGGTCAGGATAGGATTAATCCTCCTGTTCCCTGCCTAATTTCAATTTCTGCTCCAGCTTTCAGCCCTTACTTTTAGTAACAGGTTTCCCCACTAGAGAGTCCTTTATTGCTCTTCTTTTTCTCTCCACAGAGATACTCACTATTCAAGTAATTTGTACAATCTTTCTGATAATCTAAACAGATTGGGCTTTAAAAGTCTGTTACTGGAAATGGACCAACCTTCAGGGGTTTCCCCCCCTCTTTTCTGCCTCCCTACTGCCCTGCATTCTGTTCTGAGATCAGAACAGAATTGTGGTTATAGGTTTAATATTACCAATGGCAAATGCAAAAATAAATTATTTATTTCTGCTTATTGCCTGTTTATGTATTTCACAATTTTTTTAATGCAGTGTGGCATTAGAAGGAAAAGTTACCTGTTTGATAAAAAGATAAAATGGTTTGGATTGGATGGGACTTTAAAGATCAGCTCATTCCACCCCTCTGCCACAGCAGGGACACCTTCCACTATCCCAGGTTGCTCCAGGCTCCATCCAACCTGGCCTTGAGCACTTCTAAGGATGGGGCAATATACACTGTGCTTTAATGGAAAGGATTACTATACCTAATACTGACAAAAAACTCTGTGAATTCTTCTCTTTTGGGGAGGCAGATTAGGAAGGCTCCATGATTTTGGTGAATTTAACCCCCTGATCTGCTGTTGCTGAAATATTTTATTTTGCATAGTTAAAATACATTCTTATCCATATAAAAAAATCAAGGGTTCACTTCAGTGTGGAAAGATCAGCTCTTCAAATGCTGGCTCATGTGGAGAGGATCAGTTAGGAACTTTTCATAAAAAAAAAATTAAAAGCAAATCTTGTCCCTTCTTGGCTGTGTCACACACTGGCACAAAGTCACCTCCTGAATGGGTAGCCTATTCCATGTGTTTGGTCTCCTGAGGCAACAGCATTGCATAAAAGGGTTTCAGTGGTGGAATGCTTTTTAAAATGATCTTGATCATAATTTGAAAGCAACCAACCTGCAAAGTATTTAATAAAAAAGAATCTTAGAGTAAAAATCAAGTTATTTCAGTTCTGTGTTCTACTGTTACAACAACAACAACAACAAAAATCTAATTAAAATGAGAACAGAGGAAGTAATGGGCAATGGCTTGGCACTGGTCTGTTAAAAGTATTGAGAGTGTAGTGGAATTTCTTCCCAAGAAATTCCAGAAGGAAATCAAACAAAAGGCTTGGAGAGAAGCAGTGTTTTGCAGTCTTGAAGAGGGGATATTGTCACCTGGGTCACTCAGTGCTTTCTGGGACATCTCCAGGATTTGTGTTATCCACAAGATGCACTTAAACAGACTTTTGATTCCAGTACATGTAAGTAGAACGGGGACATTTTTATATAATAATCCAGGTTCTGTGCTGTGTTTGCCTCTTGATCAGATTGATCATATTTGGATCAGATTGATCCTGATACAAATAGGGCTAGGTCCCTTAAATGAGAACCTGTGCAAAACCTGGAATAATCTTATATAGAAACTTGGAACAATCCCTGCAATATACTGAAAAACGTGTCTAGAGCCTGACCACAGCTCTCTGCCCGAGTGAAGAGAGAAGATGAGTGTTTCACACACTTGTGGCTGGTTTTTGGGGAAGGTAAAGGTTCAACAGTTCTAGCAAGGATGACAGAATGGAGGCTTGACTTGTGGATTTGTGTGTGAAACCACAGAGTTCAGTATTTCAGTGGCCCCTCTCAGATCTGCACAACTTTTTACAGCATCATTTAATCATGAGCTACAGCAGCAGTGTCTTATGAACCTGCCCTGCCTTTTATATTTGTTTTTTGAATTAATGTGTCTTCTTATAAAGAAGGAATTTTTGGTAATCCAGATGGATGGTGGGTCTCAATATCAATACTGTCCCAAGCAGTGACTGAGATTTTGAGAAGGTGATTTTCCTTCTTGGCACATCAAAATAGCACATAACTTTTCTTGTATTAAATTGAATTGTTGGAATAACCAATTAGTCTGTTGATCCAAAATCATAAGCCAATTTGGGAGTGAGGATAAGCTTGGGTGTTACTTCACAGAAAAAGAAAAAATGCAGTGAGAAATTCAAAATTAACTGTTAACTATTTCCTATATAGGACCTCAGTGGGACTGATTTAAACTTTCCTAGGTGCAACTAAATGCATATCAGAGTAGAAACAGAGTCAGACATGCTCTCCCACTTTCCTCTTAGTTTCCTAACTTCTAGTTTACCAGGAGAAGAGGAAAAGTAGATTACTTGCTCTATAAATTCTCTGTCAAAATTTCTATGAATTAGGGATAAAAGTGAATAATGACTCTTTCTCCAGCTTTCCCCTCTCCTGTCTCATACATATACATTCACACTCAGAAATAGCATGCTCTTCATGCAAAGGTTCCTCTCTTTTCAAATAAACCAATACTTTTTTTTTTAACATGTCATATGCCGTGGATAACTTGATTACCTCGTGCTCCTAAATTTAGCTGTTAATTATTTATTTGGAAGTGTTGGATGGGCTGCCACAATTAGCCTTGACATATTAAATAAATAGTTTTTTACGGTAATTGGGGGTTGATGCCATGCTGCTTAGAATAGGCTCCAGTATTTCTTTCCTGTCTTGGAGCTAACTGCAATTTTTAATTTTGTGAAACACTTTAGGAGACCATAAGAAAAAATAATCATATTACAAGTGAGAAGTGTTGAGTAAATTTCTTTTACAAAAACCACACCAGTTATAAATTTAGCCTTTAATTGATGGCATTACGAAGGGCTGAGATGGAAAACAAACAGTGGGAAACCCAATAATCTTTAATGTCAGGAGTCTGCATGGCCTGCTTGCCAGGCTGTGCACGAGCTCTTGAAGAGGTAGAAGCTTCCAGTGGCAAGACAAAATAACATTCCAGTGCTCTGTGCCAGTGGTGGAAAGTTGTCCTGCTGAGGAAACAAAAAGTATGCAATGCCCTTTCAGTTCTAATTTACTTTTATCATCTTGGCCAAAGAGTTTTCCTGTGCTGCTGCTCCCAAAGCAGCAGGGCAGGGCATTGGTTCTGCTGGTTTTCTTCCTGTCAGGCTGCACTCTTTCCATGGACAGGCTGGCCTCCCTGTTTTATCCTGTCTGTTCTTTGCGTCTAACTCTAGGAAGGCAACTGGGCTTTCTCAAATTCCAATTGAATGGATGGAGAAAAACCCCAGATGTTGAGAAAAACCCCAGATGTTGAGAAAAACCCCAGATGATGAGAAAAACCCCAGATGATGAGAAAAAACCCCAGCTCTGGGCTGTGCAGGGAAAAAGATCTGGCTCTGCAAAATCTTCTGACTGACTGGTAGATGTCCAAGCTGAAAGATTGCTTCTCAACTTGCTCTGGGTGTCCTATCAGAACAAGGGAGTGGCAGAATTTGGGTTTACATAGCAAATCTACCCATCCAGGAGCTCATTTGGAATTCCTTATGCTGTGCTGTATTCCATTACTGTGCAGGGAGTCTCCACCCTGAAGGATGCACAAGGAGTATAAAAAGGGCACTTTGAGAGCTTTACTGTAATTCAGGCTTTTGTTCCTCCAGTAGAGTAAGACATTATTGATATATTTTTGTTGACATGTTTCTCAGCGAGCTTCAGCCCTCTCGTTCTTCCCATTTTTCCTAGATTACATCAACTTCAGAAACTGCTTCCTTTAACTTTAGGTATGAATCTGTAACATGGTAATTGTCCATCATGGTGGACACTTTCAATAACATGTTTGGGTCCAGATAATCCATAATCTATATGGTTCTGAATTACTCACCATTTTGAAGAACAGTTTTGTCTTTGGATGTTCTCCAAGCTCTTAATCTCTAGAGGACTTCTGGTTTTTCTGTGTGGATATTTCTTGGGCAATTGGCCTCAAGCATCTGAACAATACTGAGATCTAGTTAAAAGTCCCAGAACAATCCTTTTTATGCTGAAAGTCTGTAAGCTGTAGAGAGTTGATGATATTTCTGCTCTTTTCTGCTTGTAGGGAGATTCTTTTCAAAGGCAGCCTTGAGGGAAATGGTGTTCTCTGCTCCCCAGTGCAGGAGGTTTGATGGGTGCACATTTCCAAATGATGGACTTTGTGCAAGGAGATCTGTGTCTCAGCAGATCAGACCTGCTCATTACCATCCCTCAGTAGCTGACATTAAAGAAGCATTTTTAGCCCTGTCTTCCTCTCCTTACTAATCAGAATTCTGTTTCATTGTACAAAATATGTAGTAATTTCTCTGTACAGATAAAGCCTCTGACCTTGCTGTCTTTAAACCCAGTATAACTGTATTCTGAGGGGCTGAGAGACAGACTTTCTTCCTCGTACCTCTACAGTTCCTCTGCAATGCTGTCTATTAAACTTCTTGTCTTCATCAGGACCCTCCTCAAGAAACAGTAGCCACAAACATATTTTATAAAGAGCAACTAGATTTTGGGGTCATGTTTTGTGGATGAGTGAGGGGAACTGCATGGCAGAATATATAATAAAAAAATGAGGAACTACATATTATATATATTTGTCCTCTTATTGAAGGACAAATTAACTTGCTGGATTTCCAGAAGGCTTACAGTTTTCTATTTTTTTTTTCATTGTCCTGAAGAGGTAAGAAGTTTTGAAGGAGAAGATATAGAAATGTGAGTAATGGAGGGGAATTGTGATAGACTTTGTTTCTTTTTCTACCCTTTTGCAGGGATAGTGTCTGACCTGGAAGGATTCCTACTCTTGTAAATCCCTGCTACACCAGTAGTTTGTGACAGCATTTCTGTTGCTTAGTCAGTGGAGGGAACAAGAAGAATCTTTTTTTTTTTTTCTCTTTAGAAAAATGGATTTTTTTTCTCTTTAGAACTTCCCACTCAATTATTTTGACTTCTTATATTAAGTTGTTTCTCATTCTCTGCTCCCTTCACATACTAAACTGCCCTTTTCAAGGGGATGAACTTCTTTTGAGAGAAACTTGTGAACTGACTGACAGACTGTTGTCTAACTGAAGGAGATAAGGCTTTTTAGCCTTTATCTTTCCTTTAGCCATCTGTATAAATTCAGACAGTGGTGTTTGATGTCATGATTGGTTGAATTTTAATAGAAGTTTGAATTGAATTTTAATAAGAGTTCTATAGTGACAAATAAAGACAATTACATAGTTCAGGAAGCTGAAGTCATCTCTCTGTTCACCCAGGGGATGAACTAACTTCTGCCTGGTGCTCTGGGAATTTTTTCCCTTCCTAAATAAATCACTTATGTACTTAATTGTTTCTCTCTTGGAATGCTCTCCTATATCTATCTGAACTTTGTTAAAACTCATAGTGGAAAAGTGTCTACCCTAACAAACATTACTTGTGTGTAGTCCCATGCTAGCAGTAATTATGGGCTATAGTGCAATAATTATATAGTGCAAGTCTTACAGAATATATTTTGGGGTTTGAGTTTTTCTTTGGTGCTGCTGTTATTGTACAGCTCCCAGACTTACTGCAGTAGTCATGGCATGCAGAGAAGATACAGTGAATTTATCATCTAAACACCAAAAAAGAGACTCCAGCTGTTGACAGTAAAGAGAAGAGGGAGATGACAAAGATGAACATAATCTGCTCTTTCTTCTGAGTACACACGGCCTGGCACGGGCACTTGGGTGAGACATCCATGGAACTACTGCTGTGAACAGGGACAGCTGTCACAGCAAAGGTTTGCAAGACTGTTTGGTTTAAATGCAAGGAGGAACTGGAATATGAATGAATTTCGAGAAAATATGATACGATCTGTCTCCAGTGTCTCACATCTATTATCTTTCCACTTTTCTGTAAACACTTGAGAATGGATTTTCCAGTGGGTAAATTAAAACCCTGCTGTGACATCTCGTGCTCCTGACAAACTCCTGTCTCCCTCTGTGATGATTTGCTGCTGTCACTGAGGGGATAATTTCTGTTTGTGTGGACTTTATGGCATAAACACAGGCTTCTTTGATGTTGGTCTGCTTTTGCTGGAATGTGACTGCATTGGTTGGCTTTAAGAGCATGTCTGAGAGGAAAGTAATCAAAAACTGATAGCAGCAAAAATTAATGAAGTTAGAAGAAAATGCTGTGCCTGTGACTACCCGAAGGGAAAGACACAAACTGAAATGCAGCATGTTAATGAGCACTGCAGCAATCTTCCTTATTCATTTCTGAGCTGGGCTCTGCAAATGTTTGTGCATCCTGGCATTCTGGACATAACTCCAGTAATTTAAATGAGTTTTTGGGTATCCCCAGGTAGAAAGATTATAAAACTATCTTTTTTTTTTTTTTTTTTTTTTTTTTTTTTTAATAGCGGGTACCACATTGGGGTAAGGAAGGCAATTTTTTTACTGTAAATGATGGGAGCTTATTTTGCGTGTACAGCTAGATCCTCCAGTGTGTTGCATCTCCCTTGACAAACCAAATATTAATCTGTAAGTCACAAATGATAAAAACAAGGGAGGTTTTTTCTTTCTTCAGTTCTTCCATAATATTAGGACTCCTTTTTTTGATGGAGGATTGGTCCTTTGGGGAGAGGAGAGGTTGTTAATACATTGTTGAGGGCTTTCTAAAATCTCTGGTTTCACTTTCCTGGCCTCCTGGCCTGGTGAGGTGTGTTGGTGTGGCAGTCAGTGTTTGCTGGGGAGGGTTGCCAAAGTAAAGCTGACACTAAGCAATGGGGTAGGGTCTGCTTGTGCTTCCACCATCTGTACAATGAACAGAAATGACGAGCAACTGCACCCAAAAAAAAAATCCTTTTGATTGCTCAATAGCATTAGCCAATTTTTTTTCAGAATGGCTTTGCACATACTGAAATACATCTTGTGTGATGAAAGCCTGATCTGCTGTAGGAACACATTGTTTTCCAGAGACTCAGTCTCATGGATCACTTTTATGGCTTTCCATTTCTGTCCTCCCTCCGTAGTCTAAACAATGAGTCGTTGTAGCCACGGGCAGTTTGTGCTGCTTCCTCAGGGCCCCCATTCTGGGCATTGCTTTTTACAGGGTTTTATGCTGCACTGAAAACGCAGATGAAATAAACTGTCCAGATGGGACTTTAAAGATACGGACTGTGGAGATGTTCCGTCTACACACGCCGTGAGTGGTTCCTGATAGTCCTGCAGCATTGTAAGGGAATGACACTTTTTTTGTGCTTCCTTTAACAGGATCACAGAATGGTTCAGGTTGGAAGGGACATAAAAGCTCATCTCATTCTAATCCTCTGCCAGGGACCTTCCACTAGACCAGGTTGTTCAAAGCCCCATCCAACCTGGCCCCTGAGGTGCTGCTGGAGGGGTGTGTGTGAAATCGTTTTTATGATACTTCACACAGAACTGTGTGGAAATATCCTAAACATTGGAGTTGTTTGGCAGTGATTGTATTTTTGGTTATTTAAAGGTCCAAATCATTGTACTGTCACTACAAAATCTCCAAATGCCCAACTCTCCTCTGACAATCTCTGTGCACATCAAACCTTTAAATGGAGTGTTCAAGTGTCTTCAAAAATGCTTTCTGACTAACAAAAATTTTAAATCTCACGATTGTCATAGGGTTGTATTCTATATTTCTCAGTAGTCAGGTGTCAAAAAGCAAGAGAGCTGTAGTGCACTCCAAGAGGACTCTGCTTTGGGTTTTGGGGAACCAGGATTTGGGAGCAGAGCACCTGTGTCCATCAGCCATGACATAATTCAAGATATAATCCAAACTCTTGGTCCACAGATAAGATAATTCACTTTTTAGGTAGAGGATGACCTTTCCATCAAAATATAATACAGCAGTAAAATCTAGTAAAAGAGCACGTCTGTCCCAGAGAGCAAACCTGATATGTTTTGATAGAAACCTAAATTCTCTAACTCTTCAAAAACCATTTAATTTATGTTAGATAATTTCTTAGTCCAAGCAAATGTCTCTTTGTACCAGTGGTATATTCTCCCAAGTGCTAAAAGTTTTGCTTTTACTTGCCAGCACATCAGTACAAGGATAATAGCAAAAAATGTCTATTTAATTAATTGTGTGTCAGAGCATATGTTGAAAACCCTAAAATAAATCTGTAGTCTAAGTTCAGACTATTGAAACTTGTAATTTATACTATTGAAAGTATAAAATCATGTAGGTGGAAAGAGCTGTAATTTGAAAGCCGAAGATATTTTTATTTTCAAAAGGATATATAGGTTCAGTGACAATGCTAGCATAAAGATGTTAAAATATATAAAATGGGTATTTTGCTCAAGGAAGCAATGCATCTCATGGGTTTTAATGTCTTTTGATGAACTATCCTCAGTATTTATAAATACTTGAGCAGAAACTCATAAATAACTCATAATATTAATTGAATAATGTAGTAAATGACTTTTTCAGTAATTATCACTGCATCTCTGTTCAATTACTTGATGAGCTGTCCTGAGCAGTTCCTGTCAGAAGCTGCATTCTTCTACCTCTTATTCCAGTGCTGATTTAGAGGAGAGTGAAATAATCTTTTACAAGTTTATTTTACAGTCTGGTCAAAAGGTTGAGAGCTAAAGCTTAAATTGATAATGTCCAAGTGAATGAAGGCATTAGGTGGAATATAAAGCTTTACATGATAGACATATCCAAAAAAGGGAAACGAAGCATTGTTTTAAGCCCAAAAGCTTTCCAGTAAGATCTAGGGAGTCGAGGCTGATCACTGAATGATCACCAGGTGTGTAGCAGCATGAGCAAGGGGAGAGTGCTTGTTCCAGCAGCATTGCCTCACCTCAGCCACCCTTTGGGCACTTTCCAGAGAAACACAGGTTTGTATCAGCAAATTGGCTGGGAACTGCCTGGGGCACCTCACTGGGTTTAGGCTGAGCTGTGCCTTAGATCAGAGGGGCCACATTTGCAGAAATGCCATGCTGGAGGGGAATTGCAGAGGTCTTGGTCTTGACGGGTTTGCTTCATGAGCTTGGTGTCCCTAGACTACCGAGTGGAGAAATTGGAGAAATTTACTGTCCTGCTGTTTCTAAGTATCCATTTTATGAGTGCAGAAGGTGGTAAATTCTCCCTCTTTGCTTTTCTGCTTCTCTTCCCTGGCTGTCCCAATGATTTGTGGGAATGAATTATTTTTAAAGTTATCTTTTTAAAAAAAGTAATTTTTAACTTGATAGCCTTCCTGTCAAGCCCACTGGAGCGGAAGGGACCACACAAGGCAGCTGCTGCTGAACAGATCAGAAAAGATGAAAGTGGAGAGTTAGAAATCTTTTCTGTTAAAGACCCTGGGGTTTTGCATTGTTGTTTCTCCCAACATTTTATTTTTTTAAATAAACTTTCTGACTCAAGCAGTGTTCTAATGTCAAAGCCTGATTTCTGTCCCCTTAAAATGCCCTTAAAATAGTAACCAGTGTTCTGCTTGCCTGTTAAGCTTAGGTAGGGTTTTCTTCCAAAGAAAAGATACATATGAAATGCAGTCTATCTGAATACAGGTAATTTGGTGTCTTTTGCAGAAAATGTAGCACAAAATTTTTAGACAAAAGAGACTTTCAAGTTTTCTGTGTCCCACGGAAGAGGAGGAGCTGGGGGAACCATTGTAAGGTGACAAAAGCTTAACCAAATTCTCACTGCAGGAAAAATGAGGCTAAGAAAGAAATTGTCTTCTATAAGTTTTTGAAAAAGTTGTTTTTCTGTTCATTATAGGTGAATGGGATCATTGTGTTATTTCATAGTGATACTGAAAGATGTTCCTAACCGAACATCTCATTTAATGCTTGATCAGGGAGCCTCTCCTCCAGCATTCTGGAATCCCTAATTAAATGTCAGGCTGTGTTCAAAGACTTTAGGGGATTGGCTACTATCGGTTTATTTTAAAATCGTGGGTTTAGTTGCATTAATGATGATATTCTCATTGACAGTATGTACAGCAGTCAATAAAACCCTCACCTGTTTAGTTTTCTTTTACTGTATAGGAACCACGTTCCCTACACACTGATAAAAAGCACTCTATAAATATCTCTGGCCTTTGGAAATAAGAGACCCTTTTTTGCACTTTATATATCCTCAAAGTGTTTACTGGAGCAGAAGTGCCTCCATTTCAGAGTGTTTTGCTCGTTGCACGTTTCCCTCCCCGTTTAACAAGATATTAAAAAGATCTCCTTCAGGGCAGGCAGTGAAATGTAACGGCAGAAAGGTCACCCAAAGAGCATGAAGATGGCCTTTGAAGAGCTGTTTCTGCAGGAAATAGGGAAGAGAAAAAATTGCTTTCTAAAGTTTCATTTCAGGAATAACAAGTTTTCTTCTCTTCCCCACTTTCCCCCTTTCTTTTGAACTCAGCACTGCCAGTTTTCCTCCTGCATGACTAGCAACTTCCCTGTTTTAAATTTCTAGGATACTTTCCTTAATATTCTGGATATGTTTTAGGGGGTCCAGAGTGCTACAGATTAAAGTTGTACCTAGTGCATCTAATTTTGGGTTGTGCTTCAAAGGCCTGTTTTAGCTTGTGGAAAAATTATTAGGCCTGTGTTTTCTTAAAATGTCGTTACTTTTTATAGCTTGGATATAAACTTTCCTGCCTGATCATATTAGTAAGAAGATGAGTCTTTCTAACTCTGAAACAAAGGAGTGCTGACAAGGTCTGCATGTGTAACTAGGGTCAGCTGGATTTTTAAGATTGATGGTGGCTGGTTTGTCTTCAAAGATCCGTTCTCCTGAGTAATGAGTATTTGTTCCATGGTGTTGTCAATCCTTCAGTTTAAATGGAAGTCACCACACTTCTTTGTGTACGAGTACAGGAGAGAAAATAGTGCACAGGAGAAGGAACTGCACCATGCTTTTGCCCTTTTTTAATTGCTTCAGTTCACCCAAGCAATTTAAAGGCCTCATTGGTGCTACAGCATCATTTGTTGAGAGCTGCATGTCTAGCTCTAGTCTCAAAGTTTTAGAGGAAGTAATTGAAAATGTCCATGTTATCTTTTCTTCCTAATTTTCTAGCTCACTTAAATATTAAGACAATGAGTTATTTAAAAAAAAAAAAAGAGTTTCTCTTGTTTGAATTTAGGTTAGATATTAGAAAAAGGTTCTTGTTTTTCACCCAGAGGGTGGCTGGGCACTGGTAAAGGCTCCCCAGGGCAGTGGTCACAGCACTAAACCTGACAGAGCTCAAGGAGCGTTTGGACAACACCCTCAGGCACATGGTGGGATTGTTGGGGTGCCCTGTGTGGTCACTTCAAACTCAGAATATTCTGGGATTCTGTGAAGTTTTGCACTCCTGGATACCTTAATAAAATGATAAAGCGTGAGGAAAAGAAAGGAATGCAATACCCCAACTAATTAATCACTTAACAAAGTAAATCAATAACAGAACCAAAGCTGTTTTGATGCTCCAAACAGATTAGTCAATAGAGCAATGACATTTCTCTGACTCACTAGTTAAAATTAGTAAGGAGTTCTGCTAGATTAACCAGAAACTTTCCATTTCATTTTTATACTTTCCTTTTTCTTTCAATTTTCTGCTACCTGGATAGAAATACCTTTCCTTGGGGTGCTCTGTTATTACAAAGAAGCTGTGTTTGTTTCCTTCCTACTGTTTCCAGACTGCCTCTTTAGAAGTTATTTACTAGAGATCCCATCTGGAAGGCCTGTATATACTGTGCTTTATAGAATACAGCAATTCCAGTTGCTAAATTTGGATCAAAACCTATAAACATTTAGGTATGCCTCTTTGCTAAGGACGTATCTTCCATAAAAATGAAACATGATCCATGATCCCAGCATGAAAAGTTTTGCAAAGAAATGGCCAGCTCTTAATTTGGCTGCTGCCTCCTTAATTTCAAGTTTTGGGGATGGATGCTGCAAGGCACTAAAACTGTAGGTGTTTGCTTTGTTGGGTTTTTATTTTATTTATATATTTTTTAAAATTTCTCTCTAAGAGTTTGTATTTCATACATCATCTTAAAGCCCTGGAAACTTCTTAAAAGCTCAGAACAAAATAAATGTTGTTATGCCAGCATATGAGTGACTTTATAATGAATAAAAAGAAAAAGTAATTTTACTTTTGCTACCCAATTGCTGTTTCAATCAGTAATCATAGGAGAAGGGGCACAGACACTCAAAGAGCTGCTTTTCCTTTTTTACTGTCCTGACACCAGAGCTCAGTTCGTTCCCCGTGCTCTGTCAGGAACTATTTCTACAATGATTTTACATTCCTCTTGAATATTTTAATGGAATTAATCTAACTCCATATAGTCTAAATTCAGGATTTTTTTTATAATTTTGCTAGGTGTAAATTCTCGGTCAAACCTTTGTTGAGGTCATTAAAACACAAGTGTTATTGAAGCAAAATACTAAAAGTAGGATACTATCCAAGAACATTTTTTCTTTTCATGCTCCATTGCTCTTAGAGTAAATCTGTCCCTTTTGTCAAGAGGTTGTTGACTTAGCAAAATGTGCAATGCTTAATTCCTTACAATTAAAAGTATGAGATAGGAAGTTTTCAGCAGAGTTAGAGCTGATGTTCCCCAGCCAGCCTATTGTGAAGTTATTCTCTGGACTAACCAGATAAAACCACTGTGCAGGTTTGCGTCTTTGTGCTGTTCTTCAGAAGGCCTGTTGCTAACTGTGAGTTCTGGAATCTGACACCATGACCTAGAAAACAGCCTGCTCTTTGATCTCTAATTTTTTACCTTGGAAAGCAGGAGTGATTTTCTGACACTGTTTGGCTGCTGAAGTTTTGCTGCTGCACGATGAGCTCTCTGTGTGCAGCAGGGTGCATAGCAGGGGTGCTGGTTTTCAAAATGATCTAAGCATGACACAATGAAATAGAGACACAGCTGCTGTTGTGAAGAACATAATAATTGTCTCTGTGCTTGCTGTTGCCCTCTGGATTTTATTTCTTCATTCCCTCAGAGGGAAAACTGGGAACTGAGTCATGACAGATCAGCTGCTTTTGGTCAGACAGAGATCCTGTGGTGGTGTGGAAGCTGAAGGTGCTCTTTCTCTTAACACCAGAAGAAACAGGAGGTCACCTCATCTCTAATGAGCAGTAGGCTTTGGCTTTCTTTCTGTCTCTCCATTTCTGGAGTCCTTAAAGACATGGATAAGTTGTGCCAAGTCTAGGTTGGACCCTTCTCTCTTGTTGAAAAGCAGAGGTGGAATCCTGACTCCCTTGCCTGCCTTTTCCTGCAGTAGCCATCATTAAAAAAAAAAAAAAAAATAGTGCAAGAATGGAGATCTGGGTATTGAGCATCATATAAATTTTTTGTTTGGAAGGGCCTTCTGGAAGCCAACTGCTCAAAGGAGCTCTAAACTCCAAGGTTAGGTCATATTGCTTGGATAGCACCAGCACATTTAGCAAATCTCAGTGGACAGGGGGATTTCTGCTGGTGTGCATATTTTTTTTCCATACCTCTGATCAAGGTTTCCTTCATTAAAGCTTCCAACCATTGCCCCTTTCCTTTTCTGCACCTCTGAGTAAATCTTACCCTGCCTTCTGTGTAATCTCCCCTTATTGTCAGGACCCTCGTGGTGAGAAGCCCCTGAGCCTCCTCTCTCAGTTTGTTGAGTTTTTCCACATCCATTGTGTGTTCCAGCCCCTGGCCACATGAGTTCATTCCACTTTGTCAACATCTATCTCGTACCAGGGAGATTCCAAAATGACATTGTATCCCAGGTGAAGCCGCTGAGTAGAGGACTTTCAGACTGGGCTCTCAAGGCACCAAACCAATGTGCTTTTAGCTGCCTGGACAACAGTCCTGAGATTGTTCCTTCCTAAATGCAGGACTGGCCTTGTACAGTTTCTGGCAACCCATTCTTCCAGCTTCTGGATG
Source organism: Brachypodius melanocephalos (assembly GCA_013398615.1). Lineage (NCBI taxonomy): Eukaryota > Metazoa > Chordata > Aves > Passeriformes > Pycnonotidae > Brachypodius > Brachypodius melanocephalos. Next base: position 3,494,891 of record VZSR01000824.1, read on the forward strand.
TGCCTGTGAACAATAGAATCGTCCAGCACCTTGACAGCTCTTCCTCCCCAGTTTGGGGTCATCTGCACCCTTGCTGAGAGCTCATTGCATCTGATCAGCCAAGTGTAGATGGGAAATGGTGTCAGCTGTGGTACTGACTCCTGAGAAACATCCCTTGGAACCCTTGGAAAAGTTCATGCTCAGAAGCACCACTCTGGTTATGCTCAGTTTCTTTCTATGAAAGGAAAAGGAAAACAGCTAGAGGAAACAGTCTTTTTTACTTGAAATGAGAAAGTCCGATTCTTGATGTCAGATAGGGGCTTTTTGAATGAGAATTTTTTTTTGCTGAGTGTTATGGCAATAGTATTATGTAGTAGAGTGGAATTATTACATATAAAAGCAGAAAAGGATTGTCTTATTTTTTGTATGCAATGTGTCAATTTTGTTCTAATTGGTTTACTATTACTATTACTTCTCATCTATTCCAGCTCAGCTGCAAAACGTCGAAAGTAGTGCTGCAGTGGTTCTTGACAAAATGCCCTTTCGAAAACCAGCTTAAAGCTTCACAGAACCACTGGTATGGAACTGCCAGGACTGGTCCTGGTGTGCATTATATTGATGTGTCTTTATGCTTGTGGAAGATGAGCACACTGAGCCTCGGATGAGTTTGATTGACAGAAGGTTGTGTATGCTTGGTTAAAGGATTTGGGGAGAAAGGAGGAGGAGGTTTTCAGCGTGTGGCTGTGGAGAGAACTTCCTCATCACAGCCTCAGTCCCCTGTGATTCTTTTCACTTAGATCAATTTAATAACCTGACAGATACAAATTTCTTTACTGTCAGTGTGGCACAGCCAATATGAGAGTGAAGGATCAAGCAGAGCTTGGTTGTGTCTCTGGACTCCTCGGCGCAGGGATGAGGATGGAATACTGGTGGGAAAAGGTCACTGGCTGATCCTTCAGTGCACCAGGCTGGGCTTGCAGGCTGAACAACATGAAATATCTTGTTTTGATTTGTAAACCAAGCAAGCAGAGAATGAGACCCATTGGGGGAATAGCTCTGAGACCATGTAATGCCATGGCTGTGCGTGGCTTTCATACACAAAGTCAGTGCTTCTCCCTTTCCTTTACAAACATCTTCAAATAGACCAAGGTGATTTTTTTCTCCTTCTTAGCGACTCCCTAGGCAGCTGACTTTTACTGTGTGGTGGGTATTTCAGCTAGAGGAAATCCTCCTTCCCTTACACATCCCCAGCAGCAATATTTTCCTCTCCTGGGAAAGCCCATGTGTGCCAGGTCATTCCACCGACCCTCCTGGGACCAGCTCAAGGGCTGACTTGGCCACCTGTGTTTCTGTGGATGCCGCTGAGTGCTCCTGGTGCAGCCTGCACACCCAGCATTTGGCTTTTCAGTTTTTATCGTTTGAATGCAATCACAGGTGCTGAATGACTGCTCCTGAGGAGTGAAAGAAGATGGTGTTAGCTTTAGCCTGGGCTGGTTAATCATTGATGAACAGGCGATAGCTCCTGGCCCGTCTCCTCCTTCCCTCCCCTTGCTTTCATTCCCTCTCTTCCCCACATGAAACTCGATTAATCTGCCACATTATTTCTGGACAAAACCCGATCTTAAAATATGCAAAATAAAGTTCTCAGTTTTATTTCTTCAATCACCTTGGCAGGGGGTATTTTTAGCCCGATTTCCACATGAATATTGTATCATAAAAGGGCTGATTAAAATGAGGTAACATGACAGGGTTGGCTTGTGGTGAATGGATATGTTATTTATCCTGTTGAAAGGACATTACTGTAACCTTGCTTGCAATCTTACAGAGTGGTTCCCAGTAAGTTATGTGTCATCTAACCTTTCCTGAAATTTATTCCTAACAATTGACATGTAGATTATCAATGCAGCAGAAGTCTTTTATCTTCCATTTAGATGAGGAGTGGCAAGTAAGCCACTTTCAAACAAAAATCGAAGATGTCCATTGATAAAGCTGGAGATACATAATTTAGAATTTTGTTTTAGTTCTGGATTTCAGCAGAGGAGTGAAAGAAAAGCATTGAAAGAGTTAAGCAGTCAAAGAAAAAAAACAAAAAAACAAAACAAACAACCACCTAGCTTTTGTTCTGCTTTCAAAGGGTTTTGCCTTCACTTTCAGTGAGGTGTTTAATTTCCAAAGCAGATGCCTACCATAGCATGAGCCTAGTATTTTAGGAAAAAGTTACAGTCTTATCATTTGTATTGAAGATTTACAGTTAACCCCTGCAAAAGTTTCCTGAGTTAACAGTAACATCACTTTACTGAAATATTGTTCAGGAGTAGACCTTGAAGCAGGAAGCAGAAAGCTTCCAAGGGCATCCTTCACGCTTGTCAAGGGATGAAAACAAAGCTCACGATGAGCCACCAGTTTGCCCAGCACACCAGTGGCACAGCTGTGCCCCAAATTTAGGGTTTCAGAGTTCTGCTGTGTCACTGGCGGGTCCACAGTGCCCTGGGCATCATGCACTGAGGCATAAGGAGGTTGGCAATTGCTCATCTCCTGTTCAGGAAACATCAAGGAAATAGTGGAATTACAAACTGTGTGTGACATCTCTTTGAAAAAACCTGGAACCAGACTTCTTGACCAGCATAGCTGTCTCGTTTAAGACATCCTGCTTCTCTCCCTTCTTTTCTCAGATCTGGTGACTGGGTCTGAAGGAGAATTGCTGTGGTTATTCTGTTCCTAAATATCACAGACATTACTACTAAACTTCTTTATTTCTGCACTGGACCCACTAAATTCTGGTTGATGGACCACAGAATTTTCAGACAAATACCGTATTTTGCTTTGAATTTTCCACGTCCTTAAAAAGTCAGCCACCCCTATGATTCATCTTTAATTTCCCATTCTAATTCCTCTAGGTTTAGCCTCTGCCAGTGGATGTCATGCTGATTTTGCTAGAGTGGAGCACCTTTTCAATGTCAACTAAATGAAAGCAGACTCTAATACCAGTTCCCTGAGCAGATATGGTGACCCAGGTGATGGTTCATTTCTTTCCATTCTGCCTTTCACTTTGTGCCCAACAGGTGAAGACTAGCTGAGAAAAGGACCAAAAACAGTCTCTGTAATCAGGGGTAAAGGGCTTTGAGAAAGGCTTCAATGTAGTATTTCTTCCCTCAAAACTGTGCCTTTTTTCTCTGCTGGCTGAGAAATAAATAAAAAGGCCAAAGGATATTTGCAGTTCTAATGATAAACAGATATATGGACACTGTGCACTTTCGTTATCAGCTGCTCTTGTGTTAATGATTGATGTAACCAAGGCTGTGCCTCGTTGCTTTAGCTTGGCTGTAAGTTAGGATTGCTGTAGGTAGAGCTAGAGACACTTGGGGTTAAGGAAAGGGGATTTCTGTCTGGCAATACAGGCAGGAAGCTGATTTTTAGCTTTATTTCCTAAGGAAATTAGTATCTGCAATGCTGTCTGTATCCATGTCCCCAGTAATTTTTCAAGTTAGTGATTGATTTCAACAATATTCGAAACAGGACAGAAATCACAAAAAGTAATTATGCTCTACAAGTTGGCACAGGTGAAGATCTCAGTGGGACAGAGATGGTTTCCTGTACCTTTGATGGGGGTCACAGGAGACTGGGTGGGAGCCAGGGACAGGACATGGGACAGTAATCAGAAGCTTTTCAGGGAAGTTGGGCATTTTTTATTCTCCTGCTTGCAGGAAAACATATTTTCTGTGTGCACACGGGAGGGCATTGTGCAAGGGCAGAGCTGCTGCTGCACTGGGACACAATTTACTGCAAATTTCTCACTTTCTGTGCTTTCATTCCCTTTCTGTGAAGGAAAAGGTGTTTGTGGGAGAGGATTCATCTGACTTAAGGTCTGCAACCAGTGAAGCCAGAGCATCCTTGGGCTGACTGAGGCTGAGGCTCCTGGTCAGGCAGTAATGTGCTGCTGCTTTTGGCACAAATATTTTTGCTCATTTGGTCCAACACACAGGGAAGGGGAGTAGGTGCTGAAGAGATGGTTAGGACAAGCTGTTTGATCTGGTCTTAAATAGGGAACAGTTTCTCCATCCTTGATTTCTTTCTCACTGTATTTGAGCTATATTAAGTGAATGTTAGGCACAATCTATTTTCAGAAAGTGGTAATTACATCAAATTTGCTTCTTCTGATATTCTTTCATTTTGTAATGTAGTCAAATGCTGCTAAGATATTGTCCAGACAAGATGACGATAGAATCTGATCATCTGTTACTGTTTACTAATGGAAGCAAAATTGGAAGATTATTTGGCAACTTTGAAAAGGGTACTTTGACAGTTTTTATTTTACTGGACTTGTTCTAGTCTATTATTTAGCAAACCACTTCTTTAGTGCTTAAAGAAGTGATTGCAGTATTTTACAAGGAACTCATTTAATGTCTTCAATTTCTATTTACTCGTGCAGTGTTCTTCTGATAGCTTTGTGCTCCTCTTCTCATGCTAAATCCTTTTAAAGCAGTTGCTGGATGAAGAGAATGAATGAAATTTGGCATTCCAGCCCCTTTCACTGCCTGGAAATACAGTGGCCAACACAACCTGGGTTGAGCACATTTTATATCAGCACAGGCTGATGGTAAAACTGGCCACACCTGAGCCTGGAAAACCTTCATCAAATACCCTTTATTTATATGCATAGATAGCCCTTTTAAAGATACTGCATAAAGCAAATAATAGAACATCTTTTCAGGACCAAATTGGTATTGCTCCAGCAGTGCCCAAAACTAAATATTTGTACCAGAAGACAAACGTGTATCAGCAATTGTAAATACTGTAAACAGTGGTGGAACATTGCTGCAGGTTTTTGATCAGAGAAAACCATCAGTTTGCTCTCTGGTGCTATGAATTGTTCTGACATTTCAAATCTAGTGAGTGATATGGTGAAAACTGTATTAATACACATGAAAATCAGCCCTGGTTTGAAAGTCTTGGCAGGGATTTCTGCAGGTTAATTGAATCAGAGTCTGTGTATGCTGCTTCATCTTATCAATTTTTATCTTTTAGTTTTATTGATAGATCATTTGCTTGTGTAGTCAGGAGAAAATGAGAGTCTAACCAGCTTTCTCATTCTTTTTTCTGCTGTTCAATCATCAGTGCTTTTCATTTCTTGTCTGTAAGGAATTTGATGAAAATGTTTTCTACATTCCTGTAAATACAACCAGGCAACTTTCATTTAGGCTGCAAAGGTTTGTTAGGTCTAGTTTGAACCTTCCTACTGTATATCTGGATGAAAATAAAATATTCTTGTTTTCTTTACACTTAGGATATATATGAGAATATATATATATATATATGAATATGTATATTTTGCAGAGATAAGAAATTTTGGAATTTCATAGTTGTGAATTGAAGGTTTAGCAAATGACTTCTGTTTGCTACACAAGCTGTCACAGGAACGTTTATAGAGGTTGGGAATGGAAGGTAGAGGGGTAACAGTGGCAGTGTATCCTGTCACTGGCTCTGCAGGGCAGCTCTTGAACTAGGATTCTCCTCTATACATCCCCAAGTCTACACTGAGTGAAAAGCAGCCCTGAACAGGAGCTGGCAGTCAGTGGAACATGGAGAAAGAGAGGAGGGGCTCTTTCTTCAATGCTTCCTTCGTTCTGATTGTTTTTTCACTTCTCCAGTGAAAGGAGAGAAGTTGCTGCCCCTTGCTCCTTCCTGGACCCTGGCACATGCCAGGAGGGACCTGCTGCAGGGACAGAGCAGGTTGAGGGTGTGCCTGGGGTGGTACAGCTGTCACAGCCCGATGTGGGTGTCCTGAGGGGGCTCAGTGGGGACAGAAAGCTCCCATGGAGCACAAGGTCAGAAGGTCAGCCCATGTCCATTTTCAGTACAAATAGAGCCCATGAAAGCAGGGCCTCGTGATTCTTCTGCCTTTTGGTGCTTTAAGCAGGAGGTGTGAGGAAAGTCACCACAGGGGTGACTGGCTTATGGCAGCCAAGTGTTCATAGCAAAGTTGCTTTTGGATCCTTTCCATCCTGGCTCATCCTATTACTGAGAAGCAGATGTCACCAAGCATTGGATTGCTCACTTGTGATAGGGGATGTGAGCTGGGGTTAGATCTTTGTGAGACAGGGTGGTTTTACCTACTGATGGTTTATTGCTGCAATCTCAATCCTGCTCAGTGCAGGGGGAGCTGCAGGTCCAGCCCCTGGTCTGTTCTCTGGAGAATCAGCCCTTGGCCCACAAGCTTTTGGAATTTTTCACAGGTTGCCCAGAGAGGTGGTGGATGCTCCATCCCTGGACAAATTCAAGATCAGGTTGGGTGGGACTGTGAGCAACCTGATCTAGTAGAAAATGTCCCTGATCATTGCAGGGGGGTTGGACTGGGCAACCTTTAATGGTCCCTTCTAGCCCAAACAATGCTACAATGCTTAAACTGGCTTGGAAGTATTTGCCACCAAGGAGCCATTTTATACTCAATGCCCTGTTTCACTTACCTGAAAGACAAGCCCATTGCAGGAGTATTTAGCAACCTGCTTGCTTTTGTTTCTGCTGGTGCTGTCTTAATGTTTCTCTTGGCTGTCAGGTCTCAGGCTCTTTTGCAAGCCAAAAACAAAAGTATGTTCAGTTCTGTGCTGGGGTCTGGGGGATTCATAGCTTAGTGCATTTCACCAGACAGTATTTGTTCCCTCCTCTCAAGTCTCGGCTCTATGTTCATGGCATGTCCATTTTGCACTCACAGGTTGATTAAAATTGAGTACAGAGATGAGGTTGCCCTGCCCTGGTCTGAAGGTGAGCCTGGGAGGGGAGAGTCAAGTTATCATCAGCTTCCCGGTCCTCCTGTTGCTCGAGGGATGCAGGGGATGTCTACAAGCAGTGTGTGCGGTGTTGTGATGTTGCTACAGTGCTCAGGAGCAATTCTTGTAGAATGGTGAAAGACACTTTCAATAAAACCCCAACCATTTACCACACGCTTTTTTTGAGGAGCTGGGTTGCCACTGGGGTAATCACTCTAATGGAACTGGAAAGGTGTCATGCTGCAGTCATTTTCATATTTGTGTGGCCTCTCTTTATTACTTTACTTTTACTGGGTCCACTATTGTATTTCCCAGTTGGAGCTAAACACTCCTGAGCCCTGGGGATTTTTTGCAATTATTGCCACTGACAGAGCAAACAGGAGTGAGGAATCTGAGCCGTTGCTATAGAGGCTGTATATGACACAATGCCCGTGAAGCGCTGGGCATAATAACCATAACATGAAAAATGAGCTATTGATTCTCTGCCCACTTCCAGGGAATGAAAAATTTCCTCCCGGTCTGTAATCCAGCGCACTGAGAACATCGTCCTCCTGAGCCCTGGCCCGTGGAGGTCTGACTCCATTCTGTGGACACTGTTTGGTTTAGGCTAATGAAAGAGTGAGTGTATTTGAGGAAGAAGCTGGTCACAGGCTCATTTAGTGTCTGTGCAGTGTAATCTGTGCTATGATTTCATGGCACTTAGGCCTGTGAGAGGCTGCTTTGACTTTGGGTGGTTACCAATCCCGCCTTCCATCTCAGGGAGCAGCCAGGGCTGAATCATGGAAAGCATCAAGGGGCAATTTGGCATCCTTACTCATTCTGAGCACTGTTTCAACCCCTGCATAAATATCCTGCTTGATGTGAGCAAAGATGTCACAGTGTTGGTGATTTTGGCCTAATCATGCCGGAAATGTTCCAGAAAGGTCAGCCACCAGTCCTCTGTCTTACGCAGAGGCAATTTGGATGGTCATCCATCCATCCATCCATCCATCCATCCATCCATCCATCCATCCATCCATCCATCCATCCATCCATCCATCCATCCATCCTCATGAGCTGAAATGCAGCTTTTTTTCTTTGATATGATCAACTCTTTAGTCGTTCTTGATATTTTCCTTTTGGTTCCCATTGTTGGGATTTTCGGTGCACGTTGGCTCTGATCTCTTCTGTGTATGGTGGCCTGGGAGATTGTGACCCTGCCACAAGGATTGACACCAGTTTTGCTTCCCATGACATCCCTGTCATTGGCTTTAGATCCCAATTTACAGGGCAAATAGCCCACACAAAGCAATATTAGTTCTTTGTGGGCAGCTGAAAGAGAAGCACCGTGTAGATATCAGCAAAACTTGGCTGCCTGTCTTGCCGGCATCACTGCCAGCATTTGGTTGGCTCCATGCAGATCTGGGACCTTGTGTTTCATTTGGAATTTTGATTGGGATTCAACCCAAGGTTGGGAGATGATGCTGCCAAGTTTTCTTTGGTTTTGTGTCAAGAGCAACTTTGGATTGAAGCTGGGATTGAACCAGGCACGTGACCTAACTCCTCTAGTGTCTCCTGCATTGAGGAGAGCCGGTCCTGCCTAGCCAAGATGGAGTCAGACAGAGGGTGTTACGGGTTCCTGGTGTAAGATAAAAGTAGCATCCATGGAGGTTTTTACTCTCCCATTTTGTCTTAGTCTCACAAAAGGAATTTTGTGGAACAAACCTTCAAGCGAAGGTTACGAATGTTCTTTTTTCCCCTCTCCGTTTCTGAAGCAGTGGTTAGAAGATGACTCTGCCCTTTTTGAGTGTGTGGTTGAAAGAAAAGGAGGTGAAAGCAGCAAGTGCAGCTCAGTGGTTGAATGCCAGGTGCCTGGAACTGCTTCATCTCTGCAGGCTTGGGGAGAGGTCCCCAAAAGCAGCAGCTTTGAAATCTTTGAAATATTTTTCTGGGCACTGAGCAGAAGGCTGTCACCTGAGGGTAATATATAGGAAGCCAAGTAAATTGTTTGATGGGTCAGCATTTCTGTTGATACAAATAATTAATGAGAAGACTGATTTTTGGACCGAATTCCTTCTCTCAAGTAGAGAGATTTTCTCACTAAAGGTATCTTGCTCTGTATTATTTAGGTATTTCTGCACTATTTGTTAAATACCAAAAAAAGTCATTGGGAAAGAGGATTGGGATGGCATTTTTAAGCCTGTTTTCAACAAAATCCATAGCATGAAATCCATGAATGTGAGCATGGCTCTGTGTAACCCCACAAACAGTTGTGAGGGGCAGGCAGAAGACCTCTCTGGATCTGCAAACACTTTTTTTGTGCCTCACTGTTGCCTCCCTTAGATCTTCACCCCTTCATTGGCTTGTGTCTGAGTGCTGCTGTGCTGAACATCTCTGCCTTGACACTGGGTCCAGAACCAGAAAACCCCTTCCATGATCTTCTGCTGGGCTTTGCCTTAGCACAGAGGGTAGACCATGGGCATGGCTCATGAGGTTTAGTGTTGCCAGCTGGAGATCTTGTTGTTTTTGGTCATGCAAAACATCTTTGCTGTTGAGAGAAATTAATTTGCCCCAGCTGGGAAGAACGAAGAGAGATGCCTTAGGGTATATTTCTGTTTGGGATGGAGATATAACTCCCACCTATTCATAACCAACATGCTTTATTTTCAGAATTTGGATGTGGAATGATAAACAGGCGGGGGGGGGGGAAAAAGCCACCTCAAGCTCTGAGAAATCAGTGCATTTCATATCGTTTCAGCTCTCATTTCATAGCAGTGTGTATTTCTGAGCTCAGTGCTGAATCAATCTATTTGCTTTCCATCTTGGGCTGCCTTTCAAGCAATACCTGACCGATGCTGATCAGCCTGGAGAGATGTGATATGTGACCTACCCCCTCGTCTTGCAGCGAATCTGGCTCCACACTGTCTATTTTTAGAAGTCTGGTTTCTGTGTCAGGCTCCTGGAATTCTGCATTTGCTTCATCTGGAGTACAACAAAAATCTTTTGATTAATTTTTGAGGCAAAGCTCCTTGGAATAAAATTTGCTTTAATAATGGAAATGCATTAAAAATTTATATGAGAAGCAGGAATTTATGTCTCTCTGGGAGCTGAGATTTAAATACAATCTTACCTGAAACAGACTGTCAGGATGTAATAAACACCAGATTCTCACTGGTGAGCCCTGTTGAGGTCTCCATTCCCAGCCTGTTTAAAAGCCTTTCTGGTACAGGCTTGCTTCCCCCTCACAGCTTTTCTCTGGTCTCTAGCATAACTCAAATCACTCCCTCTTGGTGATGTGAAAGCTTCTTACCTCTCCTGTTACCATATTTCTCTTTGCTGACTCTCACAGTATGGGCCAAACCCAAAGCTGTGCTGGTGCTGAAATTCCAGCAGCGCTGCCTGGGGTGGAGTGATGCCCTCCCAGACTCCTCAGAACATTAGCACAGCCCAGAGGAACCTCTGGTATTTTGCTTTGCAAGCCACTTGTACCTGGTTACCCAGTCTGGACCAGAGCTGGTCCCCAAGCCAGGTTTTTGGGTAGGTTTCTTTTTCTAGCAGCTAGATATTTACATTTGTGTTCTCTCACTGAAGATTCCTGTATTAGTATTTTGTCCTCCTCTTCAGTGAATTGCATTTTACTGACTTTCGAGCTGTTACCAAAAACCTGTTGAATTTTATTGTTTCCTCCAAATCTTTTAAGTTGAATTAGTTTACCTTTATTTGATTTGATTGTTTTCCCCCTCTTCCTTGGACCTAAATTCTCAATGGAAATATTGGCTAGATCTCACGGCTCACCCTCATGGGTTTCATCTCTTTGAAATATTTTTGGAAAAATAAATACCACATTTTCAGTGATCCCTCTCTGAAGCCAGATTTTCCATTATCTTTAAATCACATGCATTACGCACAGATTCAGAGCGCAAATGGAAAGACAGACAGTGAAGTGCCATGGCACAGGCTGTCACTGTTGCTCTGCCATCCCATCTGAAAGCAGGAAACTCTCTGAGTATCAATAATTATTGTCTGGGTCAGCTCAATTTTGTAGCCCTGCCTCAGCCAGCCCATTGAGTTCAAAGTGAGGATTTAAAAGCAGGTAACCTATAAAAATGTTATATCTGTGACAATATGAAACAGGCACCCTGAGGTAGTAGGTATTTTTGAATTTGGGTTTGAGAAAATGAAAGAAGAGATGATGTCATTTCATTCTGGGGTCTGAACACGAGGCTGAGAATCCTGAGCCTTAAAACTTTGCACCTGGCTCAGTGACTAGGCATTGCAAAAGGGAAATTGTGTTTTATATGACTTCGTGTTTTTTAAAAAAAAGAGATGTGTGTGGGCAAAATGCACTAATTTACCACTTTGAAGGCATAACATTTTTTAAACTTACTTATGCCTACACAAATTGAAATGGAAACTATTATTTTAACATTAATCACTACCTCTTTTTTGTTACAACACAAGGTACTCTTTCTCGATGAGTGCTGGCCCTAAATCAGATCTTAGTCTTACAAATCAATCTTATTTTTTCTTCCAACTATCTTTTATTCTAGTTTGTTTCTTGCCTTTTACAACCCTTCCAAAAATCTATTTAGTTTTTGTGTTCTGCTTAATATACTCTCCCAAAATTCAATTTGTCAGAGGTTAAGAACATTCTGATTGAAGTTTCCATCAGTTCAGAAATAGTATCAAAGGCAAAAATTATAAACTGGGGAAATCGAGGGTATTTTTATATTTAAAAGGCTAATTTAGGCTAAATGGAAAATGGGTGTGAACAACTGCCCTAGCATTTTCACAACAGCCAACCAGATGCTGTCTGAAAAAGAAATAGCCTTAATATCCTCATTTCTTTTTATGCTAAAACATTGGCAGGTATCGATAGAGGAGGCAAACTAACTTATTTGCACTAAATTGGGCAGTTCACAGTGCACAAAAGGCTTTCAGCTGCAGTTGCATAAAACATGGTGCAGAGGCCCCTGGATCCTGGAAAGCAATGTGTGAAATTGCCTCACAACCACAGGTTTGGCAAATTACTGTTTGCCTGTAAATATCACCCACTTCTGAGTTGGTTTTCACTGAGATTTTTCTGTCCAACTCCTCTCACTTCCAAGGGTCAGAGTGGAATAATCGCATCTGAAATTCGAGAGCACAGAACTTGGAGTAAGGAGCGTGATGCTCTGCTCTGAACTGCCTCTTGGGCAACTCATTTGAGGTACAGAGGAAGAAAAATAACAAACCACCACCCAAAAAACAAACAAACAAACAAAACCCACAAAAAACCCTCTGAACCAAACCCAACTAATAACCCCCCCAAAAACCACCACAGCAAAATGGTTTGAATATTTGCCCAGAGATGAATGTGGGTTTTGCCATGGTAGTGATGATTTGCATGGGAGGAGACAATTTAAGATTGTTAAGACTGGTTAAGATTGTTCTGTTAAAAAGGCAGGAGATTTAAATCCTCCATAGAGATGATTGTCATCACAGCAAAGAGGCTCCACTGAAAGGTTTTCTGTGGAAGTAAGAAACCTTTGGGTACCAGACTGCCTTTTTTTCTGATGTATTTTTAGCACTGATCATTATCTGTTAAGAACAGGAGTGAAACACTGGGAAGGATATGCCAATTTGTTTTTATTTTATATCTTATGAATATACCCTTTGTGTGGCTAAAGCTTCCTGCTTAGCTCAGTTAAAGCCCTCTCCAAGGATCAGTCCTTCTTCCATCCCTGACTGTGCTGTAGTCAGTAGTTATCTCATTCAGGGTTTTTTTTTTTTCCCCATAATATATCCATCCTGAAATACTCATCCTGTTGCTAAGAGCACAGTCTATTATCAAATTCAGTATCTAGACAAGCAGACACAGTGAATGACTGGCCTGATTCAGCTGTTAATTCATTAACTACACAGATGTACAGCTGTTGCACAAATATATTATTATTGCAGGTAACACCAGAATTAAGTCTACAAAAAAGCCATCCCACAGTACTTGGAAGGTTCAGTCAATCTATGGAATGAATAGATCCCATCAATAGATACTTGAGTTCATATTTTGGAACTCTTAATATCAAGAAAATTCACTCTGGTGAACTTCTGGAAAGTTCAGTCACTTTCTGATACCAGGGTTTTGATCCAATCCCATTTCACAAAGAAAATTATCTTAGATTTAGTTGGCTAGCACAAGTCACACTAAGGATGATGAGGATTAATTGTCTTTGTGCATGAGCTTTGTTGATCTGCCAAATGCCTTTGCAAGATGCATCACATAAGACAAAAAAAAAAACAAACCCAAAACTTTGGGAAATCAAAAGAGAAAGAAGAAAAGAGCCCACTGCGTGGTGTTTGAGTTTCTCTTTTATAGCATGATTTATTGGTCTCTCAGTTTTGTTTCAGGCCCCAGCGTGGATGACAGGAGCTTACAGTGAGCCCACATAGGCTGTCTTGACAGAGATGCATGTGGGATCTGTAATATAGAGCAAGCTGGAAGGAAAGGTGGCTGAGAGTTCAGGGAAATAAGGCAGCTTTCTATTTTTTCTTTTCTTTCTTTTTCTCTTTCTTTCTTTCTTTCTTTCTTTCTTTCTTTCTTTCTTTCTTTCTTTCTTTCTTTCTCTTCTTTCTCTTCTTTCTCTTCTTTCTCTTCTTTCTCTTCTTTCTCTTCTTTCTCTTCTTTCTCTTCTTTCTCTTCTTTCTCTTCTTTCTCTTCTTTCTCTTCTTTCTCTTTTCTCTTCTTTCTCTTCTTTCTCTTCTTTCTCTCTTCTTTCTTTCTTTCTCTTTTCTCTTCTTTCTCCTCTTTCTCTTCTTTCTCTCTTCTTTCTTTCTTTCTCTCTTCTTTCTTTCTTTCTCTTCTTTCTTTCCTTGTTTCTTTCCTTCCTTGTTTCTTTCTTTCTTTCCTTGTTTCTTTCTCTTCTTCATTTTATTTTTACAGGAGGCTGTGCATAACACCAGGCATTTGCTAAACCATGTGTTTTCCCTAGGCCCTTGAAAGTTTATATCTGCTTGTCCTCATTATATTTTGGCATTTCTTGCTACTTGCACAGAAATATAACTTCATGCCACTGATTTCCCTTTAATGACCAATAAGCCATGAATCAGCAGCAAGATAAACAAATTCCAAGAGTATTGCCATGCACTGGTATTTATCTTTACAGTGGATATGGAACAAGATGAATTACAGAAACCCCACCTACACTTGTGACACCTACATATTTCTCAGTGTTCTTATGCTCAGGCTATCTGAAAATGGATTTGGCATTAGAAATGTGCCTTCAAAATATTGATAACAATAAAAAAGGCTGCCCACTGAATTGCTGTGAAGGTTGTGACTGTAGGAGTTTGTGCTTAATTAGCTCACTTGTGGACTGTAGGTATAGATATAGATATTAATCTCCTTTAATTTGAAATGCCTGAACGTCCAGGCTCTGTCCACTGTCAGTTGAGTGAGATGTACAGTCCCAGGCCAATTCTTCACATCTTGCAAGAGCTGCCCAGGACAGGTGGAGTGGAAGAACATTTGGAAGTGTATTTATCTCCATGAACTTAGAGGGGATCTTGTTTTTGCATGGCTGCAGTTTGAGGGGATGAATCCTGTTGACGGGAATGGTTGTATTAGTTTATATGGCTTTTTAAAATATGACTTTAGAATTGCACTTGTTTTATGGGACAGGTCTAAGGAAAAATGTGTTGTACCTGACTAAAGAACCCTCCTGTGTGGAAGTGCACACAGCGATTCAGCAGAAATGAAAGATAGATCAACTCTTTTTGTCGCAGCCCACTAAGTGTCACTCAACTCCAATATTACCAGCCTGAAGACATAAGGGATGTATGTTTCAGTCTTCCAGAAATTCAAATGTGGGCTTCAGGCAGAAAAAGAAGCAAGAAAAATCCTGGTGCCCATGCCCATGGGCCATGTTAAATTACTGTGTAGGTGGATTTCCTTCAGGATATCCCATCCTCCCATCTTCCAGAGAAAGTTGAAAAATCCCAAAGCATGGGAGGCACAGTCTGTGCTCCAACATCACTGTACATTAAAAATAGCAACAGCTGTCTCACATGATGCTCTCCTGGCCCTCATCTTCCTGGTTTTCATTAAAATGCAGAGTTTGTTGCTGCTCAGTGTGACACCCCTTCAAGGAGAGGCTGTGGTTGCTCTGTGTGGCTAGCTCTTCCTTCTTGATATTCCCATCATGGCTTTGTATGGGATGAATAAGTTTAGGGGGGGAAAATTCAACTGGAATTGTTTGAAAAAAGGGAAGATGATGATTTTCCACAGCAAATTAAAGTCTTGGCATTGTCAGACAATAACTCATCCTGGGTTCTCCTGACAGATTGGCTCAATGATGGCTGATGAGGGCTCTGTAGCCACAGTGGCAGTGAATCTTTCAGAATCATTGCAAATGAGTTTGACTCCAGATAAAGCAATGGAGACTTCTTTTTTTTCCCTTTTCCCCCCCTTTTTTCCCCCTTTTTTGTCAGTGAAACCTCTCTGACTGATGCCACAGACTGTCTTGGCATGACTAAAAATTCACTCTGTCCATTTTCATTCAATAGCTCCTGTTCAGCCTCACAATGTCCCTTTAATGAAACCATTTAGGAAAATGATTCTATTTTGCAGTAATACTGGCAGGCCAAGGAAGTTCATGCTTGTAAAGCAAACTAGCTCATACACTGACCAAATCACTTCAGCAATACACTCCTTGAGAAGGCATTTATCACTAAGTGTTTGTTAGCACAGAGGGAACCCAAGCTGTTTCTAAACCTTTGCAAATCTAATACTGACAAGGCTTATCCTAGAATATGTTTTTAGGAGGTGAACTCAGGAGCTATTAGGAGGCCAGGGTATTGCTAGCAGAGAGAAGAAAATAAAATACATGCTGAAAAGAGAAAATAAGATTAAAGAAAATAGTTCTGCTGTAGGGGCCCCTTTAGGCAATCTGGAGAAAGAGAACAAGGTTTATAATATTCTACTCTTTCTCTCATAGCCTAGAGAAGTCTTCATGTGCAAAATATTTTTAATCTCCTTTTCTATTCTGAGACTCTGTTTCACAAAGTCATTTTTATGCATTCCAGTATAAACACTGCAGCAGATTTAAGAGGGATTTTGTATCTGTCAAAATTAAGTGCATCAGTCTATGTGCAAGGCTGGGAAATGTTGGGAGGCAATCGTAGTGGAAAACAAACATACAAAAAAGGCAAACATCAAGTAAGGAATAGTTTTATTTCTCAGATAAATGACTTTATTCCCAAGGCTGAGTTGTGACGAAGAAAGAGGTTATTCAGTGGTTATCACAGACAATGGATGATTGGGGCTTTGGGGTTCTTCTTCTTTGCTGATTCATTTTCTGGCCTTTAATGAGTCAAACTCTGTCACTGTAGTCTGCAAAAATGGGTGTAATAAGGATGTGTGTCCCAGAAGGATTCTGAGTCTTAATTAACGTGGGTAAAATATTAGGATATTTTTTGTTTGAAGATACAAAAATGAAAATAGCATCACTAAGAGAAGCACCAGTGCTTTCCATGTGAACACTCCTGCATGGAACCACACCCGTGTGGACCCAAGTATTTTGTTTTTTTCTTTGCTTTCCCTCAGTTTTTTATACTTCATGCATTATGCAGAAAGATGAACGGTTCCACTACTGCATTCAGCAATTCCACTCAAAACAGACATTTATCTCTTCCCATGTTTCTCTTTCATTCTCAAGCAGGAACACTTTTATATTGAAATTTAAGGTTTATCCTAACTGAGCTTTCTCCTTGACAGTTGCTGTAACTCTGCTTTTGTATATGTTGCTTGTTAAGTCCCTTTCACATGAAAGTCTGCGACAAAATTCCATTGATTTTCAGTAGGGCAGGATCAAATTCAATATTAAGAAAACTCCATTTCCTGCTAATAATCTATTTTGGTCTCCAGACAATTTGCAGAGTTGTCTTTAAAACAGATGTCGAAATCTGATCATCTGCTTGTTTTGTTCTCTCTAAATAACCTGCAAAAAGTTGCATTTATAAGGCTCGGTCCTGCAGATTTTTATCAGCACTGCTGCTGCTCATTCAAAGGTGACCTTTTTTATAAAACAGGATTTCTTCCTAGAATGAAGGCTGTCAGAATCAAGCACTAAAATTCTCACAGCCATTTGTATTTCAGACCAAATTTCATGTCAGTCACCTGACTGTGTTTGCTTTGACTGCAACAAAGCCTGAGAAATAGAAAGTAGATGAATTAATAGTCAACTCAACTAAATCAGGAGAGTTTGAAGAGATGCTAAAGGGAAAAAAAAAAGTGTTGGGCAAGTAGAGATGATGGCTTGAATGAGAGAGCATTTCTGTCCTGTTGGAGAGCATTTTGATTACATGGTCAGTAATTCCTTGTGCAGCACCAGCCCCATTCTAAGCAATAGTTTGTAAATTGTATTAAATAGAACACAAACAAGATCTACAAATGATTTACAAATAGGGATTGCATAATTTAAATCAAGGGAAGCGTTAAGAAGGAGAGATAGACACTGTGAAGCAGAGACATGGTTATGGTGCATATTCCAGGAAAGAGACACTGAAGTGATGAGTGTTTCTTGTGGCATCCTTGATGAGATGCTGAGAAGTTCAGGGCTGGGCAAACACAAATCATGGGAGAAAACCTGGCAGAGATGTGGGGCCGTATTCAGACTGTTTTTCCACAGCAGCCTATCTTTAGCATCTGAATTTGGGAAAGTGATCAGTGATTCAGGCCACCTACAATCCAGCACTGCCAGACCAGGCTGGCTGTGCTGTCAGTGCACAAGAGCAGTCGTGATACCTAAATTAGCTACTGGGAGCAGATTATTCTGAATAAAGCCCTGAATTTAGGAATGAAAGGAAGTTCTTGTACAATTGAACAAAAAAAAAGGTTGTTGAAACAGCTGGAGACCCAAAAGGGTGGAAGTGTGCACGTTGCTTGGCTCCGATTTCCTAATTTAATAGCTGTGGAAGAACATGAAAATCTGGTTAACTTCAAGGTAAAATTTAGGGGAAAAAACATAAGGGGAAAATAGGAGGTAATGGTGCTTTCCCCAGTGCACATGCATATTTTTGGGCAAAGACTGAGTCATGCACAATGGGAAGATCCTAAGTGTTCAGTCAGGAACACTTAGTGAAATGAACTGCAGAAAAAAAAGGCCTTGTATGGCAAGTAAGATTTTGTTTAGCTGATAATGGTGAAGCCAATGAACATATTTAGCAGAACTCACTTATTCACTGTTGCTCCTTATCTTTTTTCATATGGATGCTTGTTGTCAAGGTGGTTTTGCATTGCTTTGCTTTTTTTAGTCATATGTTGGTTTTAACTCATTGTCACGCTGTAAAATTTTAGCACTAATAATAATTACAGACACGTTTGAATTGTCCCATGTGGGTCGTTATGCTCACTCATCCTTGTTTGGGTTTTTTCCCCTGTTCTTTAGTTGGTCTGTTTTGCTTAGAGTTGTGTTCAATAATGTCTAATGAATTTCATGGGTGAATAAAAAAACTTGTGCAAATAGGAGACAAAGAACAGAGAAAACGGAGATGCTTGAGCTCAGAAGCATAGGAAAAGCTAAGAAAACCAGAATAAGACATGCATTACACAATTCTGCATATCTCTGACAAAGATGATTTTAGCCTCTTGATTTAAAAAAAAAAAAAAAAGACAAAAAAAAAGAAAAAAAATTGGAAGTTTGTGGGTGGTTTTCTAATGGCTCAGTGGGTTTTAGCTGACTAATACTCTGAGTCTTAAAGAATATGAGCAAAGTACTGTTGTTATCTGTGTTGCAGTTTAACTGTGTAGCACTCAGTCACTCACTCCCCACTCCCCAGGGGGATGGGAAGGAGAGTAGGGAAAGGTAAGATTGATGGGTTGAGATAAGAGCAGTTTAATAATTGAATTAAAGTAAAATATGATAATAAAAATAGCCATCCCACCAACAAACCCAGGAATAATTAGAACAGTGACAATGAGAGAAAAGGAATAAGATGCAGAAAAGATGATTGATGCACTATACAGAGTCCCAAATCCAGGGGGAAACCTCAATCAGATTTTTTTTGTAATGGGACCCCTGAGGTGAAGCAGATAAATGGTGTCAGTCTCTCAAAACCACATTGGCTCAGAGGGGCATAAAAAGATCTGCCTTGTTTTGAATGGTTCAACATAACAAGACTTCTGATTTTCTCCTCTGTAAATGGAAGGAGTGAAGTGGGTTGGAATGCTCTGGACACGTTCATCTGTAGGTGAGGAATTGGTGAAAAAAGAGATCTGCCTCTGGGATGTGCCTGTGGACAGATGGTGTCCATACAAGCCTTGACCATCACTCAGAAATTGGCCTGAACTTCTTTCCAAAAGAGGAAATTAATGAATGGCATTCACAGTGCTGCTGCTCTCACTTGCCGGGCAGAAGCCAACCTTGTCAAATAGTGAAACAAAAAAAGATCAAACAGCTCTCTCTCATTTGGGGTTATTATCCAGATGGAGGTTGCTGTCAAGAAACCCAAAGGACTTTTGGTATTTATTTCACATGGAAGGTTTGAGGAGGTTTTGGTGAAAGGTGGTGGTAAACAAATGACATTTTGTGATGGAGTCAGAGCTCAAAAGACTGGAGTCCTGTCTGTCTTCCTTCCCATAGCAATTGGGCCAGCAGCTCTGCCTGGGAGTGTGTAATGGACAACTAATCTCTTCCAAGCAAACCAATATTTTCTTTTTTCAACCCTGTTGAGGTAATGGCTGGTATTTCAGGCACTGCTCATGCACTATGTTGGTGCACATTGTGTTAATCATGAAGTGTGGAAATGACCAGTCAAAGATATGAAGCATTAAGTGTTCCAGCTTCTGTCCTCAACAACTTCCCAACACGGGCAGCTAGATCTGTCCCACTGGACTCACTGCCTGACAGTGCTGCTATTTGTGATGCACAGGAACAGCTTTCACTTGACATTTTTATTTGCTAACTTTGATCTCAGCTTTAGCATTTTGAAGAGCCTGATGTTGTAACTTTTTTTCTTGACTCAGTCATTACATGAGGAGAAATACCACCAGGAGGTCATAACGTGCTGTTCCATCTGCTCTGTCCTGCCCTAGATCCTCATCTGGATTTGAAAATCAGGTCATGGAAATAAATGTTATATAGAAGCTAGAACATAGGAGTTACAATAGCAGGTCAGAGCAGTCGTCTGCCCTGTCTGGGATCCTGTCTGGGATCCTGTCTGGCAGAGTTGGCACCATAGGTCTCAAAAAAGGAGTGTTCTGGAGAGTAGGACTGTACATGTGTTGGGAAGATGAATGGTGGTTCTGTGCCTTCATGCATTTGTGTTCAGGACATCCTGAAAAGGACAGGAATTACCACAGGCAGTGGCCCCTGGAACCATTTTGTGGGAACAAAACTAAAACTAAATGTGTTTCCTGACTGGAAAAAAAAGAGTGTTTGCATTTCTGACTTTCTTTTCTCCTTCAGTCTCCCCAAATGGCTTTTGAATTTATTTATCATTTTTTTATGCAATTTGATAAAGAGGTGGAGAGTTCAGTGACAATGAAATTCCTGCAAATTTGTGAAATCTTGAGAAAATGAGGAAAAGGCACTAATGAGCAGGTTGCAGTTTGGGCAAAACCCTTTGCAGGCATCACAAAGCCCATGTCCTAGAAGGTGAAAATGACTCTTGGAAGGGGCTGCTGGAAGTCCTGCAGTCCAAAGTGTATCAGGTCAGCTTTGCTCTGATGCTCTGACTCTGTAATGAGTCTCAGATACCTCTAAGGCTGGAGATTTGGCCAGGGAGCAGAGATTTGGTCCCTCAATGATCTTTTCCAGCCTTTCACTACTCTGCAAGTGAAGAATCATTTTCTGATATCCAGTCTGAACCTCCAAATTGTGGTCTTCTGCCCATGACTGAGAAGCACTTGTCTCCATAATCTTTACAACTGCCCATGGAATAGTGGTAGGCTGAGATTTTAGTTCTCCTTAGCCTCCTCTTTACAAAAGAAGCTGATGCTGAGTCAATCAACCATAAGAAAAAAAAAATGTTGTCAGTAACCAGTACCCTTGGAATTACTTTTTCTTTTATAAATGCAAAAGACAGAGGGATGAGAATATTTCTTCACTTACTGCAAAAATGCGTAAATACAGCGCTGCAATGCATTGATCTCTACATTTTCCTGTAGTCTTAGAAGAGTAACAACCACTGCTACAAGAACAACTACAAATGCTTTCTCTCTGGACAAGTGGTGGCAGCATTATAGGACAGATATCAGTCATCTGTCTGCCAACATTGTCTAGTCCATGGAAAGTTCAGACACCATTCTCTCTAGTACAGTTTCAAATCAGCCCCTCATTTGTAGAGTTTATGTAGTGCCTCATTGATCTACCATAGTGGTTCCTTAATGTTTGGAAGTTTGAGTTTCAGTAGATGGCTTTTAAATAATTGCAGCATTGCAAACTTAATTGTTTCACTGTTTCCCCCATCACTTGTAAAAAATCATTAAAGTATTTCCATTTTATTTTTTTACATGGAGATTTGTAACAGCTGTTGCTTGCACAGGAAAATAAAGGCACCAAGAAAAATGGATAATGTCAAAGCAATGTAGAAATTTGCAGCATTTCTGATTAAATGTCAATTTTCACTGCCTGGGCCAGTGATGGGATAAGATTTAGCAAATCTATTCCACTGCAAGCTAAGAAGGTTCCACTTGATGGCTTTTGTATTGTTTATCCATAAAGTTGTACTCTTCCCCCTATTTCCAAATAAAAAGGGATGCTTTCAGCAGTAAATTCAGGAGGTGAGTGCAGCTGGAAGAAGCAGCCAACAGATGAACAGTTTCTGTGCTTTCCCTTGAGGTCTCCTGGGAACCTCTAGGGCTGTCAGAGGTCTCCTGGGAACTCTTTAAGGATTTTTGTGGTGCTGGCTTTCATTGGGAAAGGATACCTTCCATCAGGCTCTAACAGCTTCTTCCAGTCATTCCTGATCTGAGTGTGCTTTGAGTTTCTTTTTTTCTGGCTGACTCCTGGTTGGGGAAAATCAAGCACCCTTTCAAGAGGTGCTGTGAAAAAGCCTATTTAGCTGCTGGCCTTAAAGCACAGCCACCAGATGCATGCAGCAGCTGGTTTGGAAGTGCCCCAGAGGGAGAGTGACTGCTTCTCCTCCAAGATGCTGAAGACACAAAAAAACTTGAGCTTGAAGGATGTGCTGGTAGTCTGTGCTAATCAGAGTGGGAAAAGAAGAACCCCGTGATGGCAGACTCAGAAACTTGTGACTTCTGGCCTCTGGAGGAAGGCTCCTGCTCCACCTGCAGCTCTGCGGCTCCAGAACAGCTTCTGGATGTGGATGAGGGGCTGGGAGCTCTGTCCGGGGAAGGATCTGAGCCAGAGAAGGGTGGCTGATAGCAGCAGGTGACTCCTTCCCATGGGAGTTTTAACCCTCATCTCTCATCCTGCCCAGTCTTGGGATATTTTCTGCTGAGGCCTGTCCAGACACTGGGCAATTGTCCCCTTCCAGGTGGGCACCAAGTGATCCAGTCCAGGAAACCTGGAGCGTAGCAGCTATTTCCAGATGGTTTCACAGGTTGTGGTTGAGCATATGCAACCCAAATTTTTGTTTTCTGTTTTCTCCTTCATTGAAGAGAACCAGAGAAGGGGTGGACAGAGTCTCTAGGGCAGCAGCTGTTGTCAGCAATGAGGATTTGGCTTCCATGAAAGTGGGATCTTCTCTGGGAATCAAAGATGGCTACACAGAGATTGGGTCTGCCTGGCCAAGTGGGGCAAAAATGGAAACAGGAATGACAGGGGAGAGCAGCAAGGATCCACAGCAGATTTTGCACTTTGCATGAGAGTGAAGGAAGAATTGATGGAACTCTGCCTTGAGATGGGTGATGGATCAGCTGGGAGCAGAGAGCAGAGCAATGCAGCTGGTGCAGTGGTGAACATTTACCACAGACTGACAGTGAAGGAAAAAGGAGATGAGGCAGATGGGTTCCTTCTTTGGACTGCAGGAATAAGCCACTCCAGAGAAGGGCATTTTATTCATGTGTATAAATATCTGATGGGAGGATATAGAGACAGAGCCACATTCTCAGAGGTACCCAGTGAAAGGACATGAGGTGATGGGCACACACTGAAATTCAGGAAATGCCATTTAAACATAAGAAACCTTTTTTAAAAATCAGGGTGTCTGAAAGCTGATGCTGGCTGCCCAGAGAGGTTGTTGACTTTCCATCCTTGCAGCTATTCAAACCTGGGCAAACTGCTCTGGCTGACCCTGCTTTGAGCACAGGTTGGACTGGATGATGCTGAGAGGTCCCTACCAGCCTCAGTGACTCCACAGCTCTGTGAAAAACCCCTTTTTTTCTTTTCCTTTACATCAGTGAGGCAGCACACAGCTGTGAGGAATAAGGTATTTGATTTCTGGGGATGTGCTTGGAGTTTCCGTGAAGAGACAAGAAGTGGAGAGGATTTGCAGCACAACTTTCCCAGGGCATGTTTCCTTACAGCAAAATGTAAATTTTCATGAGTGAAATAATCTACCTTGAATCACTTAATTATTGGCAATAAAAGAAACCACAAGACCGACCTACAAATTACAGGGATGAAAAATTAAGTGCAGGTGTAGACTTCACTGAAGCTTTGTTGAAACTCTGTAGGTATTCCAAGTGTATGTTTAAGAATGTCAAATGAATAAATAACAGCTACTGGAGCTATGTACTCTTTTTAACTGCAATTATTGGTACACTGCAATCTGCTTTCTGAAAGTATTGGAAATCTTCCAGAGAGAGAATAGGCCACAGCATTTTGGTACAGTTGCTAGAGATTAAGTGATGTGATGCCCTTGCAGGTGGAGGAAGGAAAGCAAGAAGAGAATGACCAGGCAGATGCTGGATAGTAAATATCTGGATTTCAGCTCAAACTGGACAAAGGATAAGGCTTCACAGGCTCATAGTCAGACAAAAGCTGGTTTTGTTCTTAAACCAATATTTTGAAAAGATTTTTAACATCTCTTCTGAAAAGAGCAGCATAAAATGAGTAATAAATTCATGTATTTCAGTAGCAAATTTTATTCAACGTAGGTCATCTTCTAAGTGCTCAATTCCAGTCATTCATACATTGTATTCAATTAAACATATTTTAGGATAGGTGGTTTTAACACCTGTGGGAATGTTTTAAGGACCATTCAAGGGACTTCGAAAAATAAACTGGTTAAATCAGAAATGGTAGCAAAGAGAAAGTCAGCGTCATGGTAAACTTGGTTAACTGAAGAAAAGCATTTTTTGGCATAAAGGCAGCTGCAGAAACAAAGTTTGAAAATTCATCCAAGTTACCAACAGTCAGTCAGAAGCATGTTGGATGGTAGATGGGATGGCCAGAGACCTGAGCAGAACAGCTGTACTGAACAGAAGTGTTGGCTGAGTGCTGCAGAGCTGCCTTGCAGACAAATGGGATCAGCTCTTCCCTGCTGTGCCAGGGAAGGAGGTCCAGGATGTGCCTCTGGGGTGCAGGATCACCACTGATGGAGCGATAAGAAATTGTGTGCTGGCTTTTGGGAGGTGCCATTTACGTTCTGCCTCTCACCCAGTGAAGGCCTGGTCTGTTCCCTCTTCCTGCCCAGAAGATTTGCCCACACTTGCAAATCCTCAAGTGTGAATGGTGTTCACAGCCTCTCTTCTACCTCTGGTGTCTCCAGTAACATCTGGCCAATGTTGATGTGGTAAAATTTCACTTCTTTCTCCTTTTCTTCTTGTCAGCTTCATTTAATGAAGTCTGCTTTGTGCAGGGCTGTACTTCCTTGTCTCCACTTTGATGATTCCTAGAAAATCCATTATTATTTATCATTGTGTTGCTTTGAAAGTTAGCTGTAAAAGTAGATACTCTACAGTATTTACAGAGACATGGCAAATAATATCCTAAATCTATGCCAGACAGCTCTACTACAGCTCACCCTTCCCTGTGGAAGGGGGAGAGAAGAATTGTCTATGTAGCTTAATGCCAGTGTGGGAAAAAGAAAGTGACTTCAAAGGAGTGATGAGTCTGTTGGTTGCTGTGCTGAAAGGGAATAAACTACAAATGAAATAAAAACAAACCTCAAAAGGTGACATTCTTCTGCAGAAAATGGAATAAAATTATTTTTTTGCCTAGCTGCAAGTTCTTTGCTTCTGTGAGGTTTGGAGCAATTATTTCTTATGTGTATTGAAAATGAATTTGTTGTTAGAGGCAGCATCAGAGCAGACAGAGCTGAGGGGTTTGGGGGTCCTATTCCCACCCATGGATTTGGTGGTGGTGTAACTGTAAGCAAATTGTTTCCCCCTCTCTGTACCTGTTTCTCATTATCAAGTAGGGTTAATTATCTTTCCTTTATAAAGCTTTTTTTTCAGTCTGATTGGAGATCCAAGCTATGAAATGTACACATCCTGCTGCTATTACACAGCAAAATATTTGGAATGCTTCTTTTAAAATTTAGGAGAGGACACATCTATGTATATCCAAAGTCAGCATGAAGCATTGCAGCTGGAATATTAAGACCTAAGGATCCAAATAAACAGGAGTTGGTGCCCAATCCACAATTTTATGCTTTATGTGGCTGGTTGTTCATATGTAGAAGAGGATATTTCTTCTATTACCCACCATCCTCTTTTGACTGTGTAGATCTTTTTAAATTGCCAAGAATAGAAATGAGTACATAAATGGATGTATTTCTAAACCACCTTCCTCTCCTTACAGAATGTAAAATGAGGTTATTTCTGCTGTGCTATAAAACATGGGTAGTTGCAGTGGCTTTGAGAGGCTTCAGTTAGCTTTACAGTTAGTTTAAGGGATGTGGTTCTGTTACTAGGACACCACAGGATCTACCAAAAAAGAATGAAAAATAGTCCTTTTCTTCCTTTATTTCTCCAAGGCATTGTATTTTTATTACAGTACAGAGTGATGTGATCTGATTACTTCAAAGGCAATCTAACTTTGAGCTCCTTGTGTCTGTAACCATTTGGTCATCACACGTTGGTCTCTCTGAAGGTCTTGGGTAATGATGTTTCCATCAGAACTTTTATTAGTGGGTTAAGTATTTTAGGGAATTCATTCAGCTCTGCTGCAGAGGCAGCACTGATAATCTGCTTTCCCTTTCTGTCTTGCTGTTTGCCTTCTGAGATAGCTGTATTTTGAGTGAAGCTCTGTGTCTAAACAAAGAGCTTGGCCACTGTAGATGTATGCAGGAAGAATGAGTTCTGCAAACAAGCCAGACTTTGCCTTGCAACCTCTTTTTCTGAGATGATCCATGGGGAGAGATACAGATGAGTAAAAGTAATAGACTTCTCAGTACACTGACTTTCTGGAGGGGCTGTAGGTCAGCCTGACTAAACCTATGATCTCTTGAAAAAGATGACTAAGGAATAATATTTCAGATGTGTTTGCTGCAAGGGTTGGCATGATTTTCAGCATTGAATACAGTGTGTTAATCTCATCTTAATCTCTCTGTTGGTATTCAGTGCAGATTTGCTAAGAGTTGCCTTCTGAAAAATGGTTGAAGGTCTCAGTCCTTTTTATCCACCTGACGTCTGCACCTACTTTATTTGCTGTTTTAGCAGAGAGAATAAGACTTCATTGTACACAAACACCTCCTTTTGACAGCTGAGTTTCAAATCCAAATTCATGTCACTCTTCTAGGGCTAATAGTGATCACATTCCTCCCTGTGATAGGGGGATTCAAAGCCCAAACTCATTTATAGTTTGAAAACCTACAAATCCTTCTGCTTTGGAATATGTTTTCTTCTTTCCATTGCATCTGTCAAACCACAGAAATCTTTTACACCATTGTCCAATGTGTGAGCTGTAGATTTAGGACAGAGGACTGCAATTCCACATTGGGATATTTCTTTGCCAGGATATGCAGTAATATTTTTTTAATCCTTTATATCTATTTATTAAGCAGTTAAATAAATTTGAAAAAAGGGGAATATTTAAAATGATACATGTAAAGAAATGAGGCTTGATAGTGTTCTCTCTTCAAAAGTTAAACTAAAAGTTTAAATTCTTGACTGAAACCATGTGATAGACCATTTTTATTAGCCATAATCATGGCTTAGACCATTATTAATTTCTGAAAAGGAACAGAGGGTAGGAGATAGGTAGTCTGGTCATGGTAAACACTTGTTTTCAGTTGTGCCATAAATCTGTCTGAAAGCAAAGAAGTTGTAGGGTTGCCTCTAAGTTGATTCACAGCTGTTAGATTGAGCTGGACATGGAGCTTGGGAGGGAAACCTGGTACTGGAAATGGGGCTGCTCAGTAAAGGGATCGTGGAGGGCATCTGGATAAAAATTCTTGATTACAAATACAGAGGACAGTATTTTACAGAGAGTATTATTTACAGGAATTTGGGTTGAGAAAGAAAAGCATCATGCTTTACATGACATCAGCTGTACCTTCAAATTTCAAACCCTGCCTAAAATGCCTGAAAATGATAAAGCTGCTGAGGAAAAAGAAATCTGTGCAAAATCTAAAATCAGATTAGAAACTTTTGAGTCATACTAGGAACCATACTAAAAAAACCCTTGCTATTATTGTGCCAAAATGAATTCATCTCAATGGTGAAAGACAGAACTGGCATCTTTGGTCAATATTTAACAAGGATTATTGGAAAAAAATGTCTCTGCTGTCACTCAGACCACTATATTATCAGAAGAAATTTGTGGTAGCATTCAAAAAGCAAAAATTAACCAAAATACAACTCTCCTTCTGTAGAAAAGCAATTTAACATTTAATAAAAAAATAACTTCACTTGAGGTGGTGAGTCTGCAGCCTATCAAGCCTGCCATATAATTTTAAATTTTATAACTCTCATGATTAGAAATGTCAAGATAATCAAAATATAGGGGAAAATACAGCTGCCACAGTAAATGAATGCTCTGAAAGTACTGAGATTGTGTCATGCTGTAACCACATAACAATCCTGACTTTTAAAACACTCTTGTCACACAGTGTTTTGCTTATACATTGCTTGAAGATAGTGAGGGTTTGGGTATGATTTCACAGTTGATCTTAAGAGTGAGTTGTTAAATTTACATTTTACATTTGATACACAGCTCTGATAATGAACCCGCGCTGCAGAGAAAGTGTCAAAAAGTTTAATTTCTTTTGTGCTCAAGCCCTCCTTATAAATCTGCGTGGGTAATAAAATTATAATCACATATTCATGGTTCTTTGCAAAATAAGTGTAATGATACTTTGTATTCCCTTGGCGCCAGCTCTCCCGGGTTCTTCAGGCTCTTTATAAACATTAATTAAGACTCGCGCCTCTGCGGTGCGTGAGCGCTGCACTGATCACCTGCATTGTTTTGGAAAATGTCTGCCATATTTTGATTACTCCAGAGCCACCTGTTAATATTGTACTCATCAGTAAACTGAGCCAGGGCAGCTGAGTTCACGTGGTAAAATTCCTGCAGATCAGTAATTAAAGTTGGGGCTGCATTTAAGAGCGTTTTGCTCTCCAGTTCCCTGTTGTAACCACCAGATTAACTCCTGTGAGGACTTCAAAGCATTTTCAATGATTCAGATTGGTTTCTGTGTTGGAAGAGATTTAATTCATGCTGTTAATGGGTGTAGGATTGTCAATGCATTGTCACCTGGTATCTCTTGAGGGCGAGGATGTGACAGTAGGACAGCCAAGGACTGAACCGTGGCACCAATAAAGGCTCTTTTCTTATAATAAGCTCTGATAGGCAGCTGTCTGCAAGCATAACCTGTTTTATTATGGTGAGTCCCTGGCTCATTTATGACTAAATGGACTCTTTTTCTGTTGGTCCTTACCCTGCAATGTGCTTCTTTTTCCTCATTTTCCAGTCAAAAACCCCTGTACCTCCTCATGGAATCATCTCTTCTCTGCTCTCTTGCCCAAGGCTGTTTTATTAACTCCTGCCCAACTTCCATTTCCTGTCATTTTATGCTGCTTTTCCAGCTGAAAGAAGACAGTGGTCATATCATGTCATAATTATTTTCTTTAGTAATTGCTGCGAAGACGCTGAGTGTTTCCTAATTAGATCAGGCAGTGTTCATGGTGAAACCTCAGAGATGCTGTCTGAGGACACGAGTTTCCTTCAGATCTTGGTAATTGAGTTGTACAGCCCATCCTTGTGCAACCCGAGTTTCTCCCTGCGACTCCTGAGGCACATCAGGGATATTTTAAGAGAAAGACCAAAAAAGCTTAATACGAGAAATAAAGGGATTTTTTTTCCCTCTGTGTTCTTTACATATGCCACGGTGTTGAAGTCTCCTTTGTGCTTTTGTAACTTTGTACCTTTTCACAGGCTCATTTTGCAAGTAGAAGACTGGAGCTCGTTATACTGCTGTATAGGTGAGGATCAGCTAAAAAAAATTGAAGACAGATTGGTTTTGGAGGCAGATGGATAAAGCTTATCCAGAGATTGAAAAACCGTTTGCAAATGTGCCATTATTTTTATATGAAATAACCCTACAGAATGTTCCAAATAGTGCCTTATTTTGCTGCTGGAAAGCTGTAAAATTGTAGATCATTGCACTGTAGATGAGATGTTAATACAGGGGAATTTGTGAGCAATATAGAATGGCTGGATACATTCAGTGTGCTGCTTGCTTTCATTTTTATTAGTCAAAATGAGCAGGGTAGTCAGCATTTGAGAGCCCTAACAGCTAGGATGTTCCACCTCAGGATTAGTATTCATGGCAAATGTTGGAAGCAATGGGAGAAGTGGGGAAATTGCCTTTTATCTAACACTGGTAGGGGAGAATATTGCCTTAGCCCCGCTATTCGTTTTAGAGAGCACCTCCCTTCCAACTTTTTGTTTAATGGATAGGGATGGGACGTTTATCTGGAGATAGGAACTGGGTTCTTGTCCAGGGATAAACTCCCAGGCACCTGGGGGCTGTGATCTGATCCTCCCTTTGGCCACTGATGTGCATTTCCTGTGCCAGTCCGGCACAGTGGCTGCTGGGGCAGGATTAAATAATTCTCTGCACTGTGCAAGCATCATTACAAAACAGATTAGGAGGGAGGGAAAGCTTGCTTTATCCAGCTTGAAGTTGAAGTAAACCAAAGGGCTTCTACCACCCCTCAACTCTGTTGCTCCCTTGAAAATTGTAATTTTAATTGTAGGGCCTGTCTTGTTCAGGCCAGGAGCTGGACTCTATAATCCTTGTGGGTCTCTTCCAACTAAGGATGTTCTGTGATTTTCTAAAAACAGTTGCAGCTTCTTGGCTTCATGTCTTCCATGTAAAACCTGCAGCAACAGTGCCCAGGTCTTTTTTTGGGGAAAAGGACATATTTTTGCAGCACAGTGTTCCCCTGAGCTCTCCCCATTGTGTGATGGTCAGAGCCTGTGCAGCTTGACTTATCACTTTTATTGCTTTTTCAACTTTACATGGCTAAAAATTAATTTGATCCTTAAAATAGTGTAAAAAATTGAAAGTATCTATAAAAAACGATCATGAAATGTGTGTGGTCTTTTTGTGTTGGCAGGTAAAATGCTGGAGAAAAGGAAGCCATAGGTTAGTCAGGAAAAGGAGATAATTTAGTTTTATGTTAATAGCTGTGCTTAATAATAATAATTATTTTTATAGCTGATGATACTTTTCTGCTACAATGATAGAAAAAACAAACAAAGTCTAGTCTTCTAAGTCTGGAGTGATACTTAGCTACCTTTTTCATACTAGTTATTAAACCCTTTATTTGATGAGCTACTTAGTGTAAGTGCCTTGATGTAGCATCTAAAAATTACTTGAATCCTGAGGCACAGGCAGAACACAGTTATTTTGCTAAGGAGGAACCATCCCCTGGAAAACAGGTAAAAAGACAGGAGAAAGGCATGAGCCATCTGCTTCTCCCTTATCAGTCTTTGTGGTCTAACATTTAATGATACAAAATGCTGCAGGAGGACACCAAGGCAAAGTAGCCTTTGCTTTATCCAGCAGTGATGGAAAGCATTGCTGTCATTTCCAGGGCTCAGTGGATTCACTCTGCTCACCAGCATTTCAGCCTTTGTGCAACACAGCAACGGAGGGAGGCTGGTGTGCGCTGCTCAAGGAAGAGGCAAACAGCAGCAGCACAGCTCTGCTTTGGTCTGCTGGCAGTGCTTCACTCATCTTTCTCTCTTAAGAAAGATCAGGGAGAAATTCAAGGAAAATTCTTCTTCTCACGGACAGAAGTCACTGTGATATATAGGATGGCAGAGCTGAGGTGTATTAGCAGGGCTTTTTTTTTGGCCATTCTCCACATGCCATTAACATAAATAATAAACCCTCCCCCTTCAATCTGATTCAACCTGGCTTTCCAGCAGAAGATAAATATTTGTGAGATTCTAAAATATATTGTCATAAGTATGGTGTTGTGGCTGGTTTCTTCCCAGTGCTTTGTGGTTTCTTTGCCATTCTCATCTGGTTTTGCCAGTTATTCCCCCCAAAGTCTGTAAGGTCATACACATATTGGAGAGTTTTAAATTCTCACTTTGATATGAAATAGCAATCACTTAACTAGTAATTAATAACAAAAAAAAAGTAGTATGTTTTCCTGCAGTGTGTGGCAACAGTGAATGCAGCTTCTTAAACACAGTCCATGACTCAGGAAGCTATTTGAAAAATCCAAATCAAAAGAGTTGTAATTGATATCCAAATTATGCCAGTCAGACCTGGTTTAAGAGTTTGTTGCAAAACTAATTGGCCCTGGATTAAAATTCTGAAAAATCTTCATTGATCCCTTTGACTTTCCAAAGATTGGTGAGTGTCCAAAATAGTGTTTGGGGCATATGGTTCAAGCTACAGTCTGCCAGACACATCTTGAGAAAAAGAGCTTTTTTTAAAAAGATGTTCTGGACTCTGCAGGCTTTTATCTTCATGAATAAAAGCTTTTTTCATTTATTCATGATCTATCAGATCTCTTTCCCTGCAGTTTCCAAGTAGAAGGTGTCATAATTGTTGCTGTATAGTGCTTGCTGTTCATAGTGCCTGAAAACCAAAACAGCAAAGCACTGACCTCTTAAAAGAGATGCCAAAGAAGCACAAAGCAAAACACAGAATCAGAGAATGGTTTGAGTTGGAAGAGACCTTAAAGATCACCTTGTTCCAATCCCCTGACATTGGCAGGGACACCTTCCACTATCCTAGGTTGTTCAGAGCTCCATCCCTGGCCTTGAACACTTCCAGGGGTGGAACAGCCACAGTTTTTATGGAGAGCCTGTGCCAGGGCCTCACCACCCTCACAGTAAAAGATTTTTTCCTGTATCTACTCTAAACCTCCTCTCCTTCAGTTTGAAGCCATCCTCCCTTGTCCTGTCACTCCATGCCCTTGGAAAAAGTCTTCATTTCTCTCGTAAGGTCCTTTCAGGTACTGAAAAGCCACAGTGAGGTCACCCCAAAGCCTTCTTGTTTCAAGGCTGAACAATCCCAATTCTCTCAGCATCTCCTCACAGCAGAGCTGCTCCATCCCTCCCTCAGCTTGGTGGCTCATTCCAACAGGTCCAGGTCCTTCCCGTGCTGGGATTCCCCAAGCTCAAGGTGGGGTCTCACGAGAGCAAAGGGCAGAGTCACCCCAATGGACAAACCAGGGACACCTGAACACAGCCTGGCTTGCTCCTGCCTGGTTAGCAGAATGAAACCATCCTTACTGAAATCATTACACATGGCAGCAAATGTCCCTCATACAACAGGCTTGAAGAGGCTGCTAATGAAATAAATGGTAATTTAGCAAAGAGATGAGACACTTTGGTTTTCCCTCAGTGGTTAGCAATGACTCTGGTTTTTTGTTGTTTTTTTTTTTTTTCCTGCTTTGTTTAAGTTGCTAAGGAACCTCATTTGCTCTTGAATCTATTTTTAATTGACCCCAAAATGAAGAGTTTTGTTACATGAAAATGCTTTCTTGTGTCTAGATATGTGAATCAATGTCATTCAGAGGAACAGAGTTCATTCTGGACCGAGATGTCAGAATTTTTCAGTCCTTCAGAAAAATGTTTAAAAGTAAATGCGGACTGTATCACACTGAAGCCTGCTAGACATTTGGAAATTGACTGGGATTTATTAGTTTAAAAAGTTTAGGAACAACTTTACTGTTCTTGCCTGCAGGTCCTAAGTTGAAAAAAAGTGAAATCTCTTGTATCTTGAGCTAATCCAGGTAAAGCAACAAAGAAAACTAAAAAAAACCAAACCAACAAAAAAAACATAGCAAACTAAAGTGAGACTGCTGGTGATCACAGTTATGGTACACAGTCTGACTTTGGGAATATGTATTTAAATTTATTATTCCCTTTAAAATAACTTTCGCAAGAATTATGGGTTAGAGATTTTGATGTATTGCTGTTTCATTAAGACCATCTGTCTTCTGATGTCCTGAAATGGTATTTCTTGTGGCACAGTTCCTATCAGAGTTGTGGAATTATTAAAAATCAAATTTCATCCTTTTTTTTTTTTTTTTTTTTTTTTTTTTTTTTTTTTTTTTTTTTTTTTTTGCCAGGCAGAGCTGCTTGGCATCAGCACTGTTGGTAAACAAACACAATCAAATATTCTTCCAGTACTGCATTCCCATGTGTGTTTGTTGAAACTGCAGCTGAAATGAGGTTGGATGCAGCAGTTGTACCTGACTGCAGACAGGCACAGCAATATTTCCCACTCAAGTCGCCTGTCGAGCCTGTGTTTTCTCCAAGCTGAGTCCTGTCTAAGATCTTCCCACTGGAGACAAGTTTGCTGTAAGACAAAGTGCATCCTTTTTTTAGAAGAAATTATGTGGGTTTCTGAGAAATAAATTAACACACCTTCAGGTGCTGCTGTGTAGCATTTTGAGATATTGTATAAAGGCCAGGAAATTCTAAATTAAAGAAGATATGCAAGATTCTTCTTGACCTTTTGGCTTAGATCACATTTAATATTGGATTAATTGAAGGTATTCTGTATTCAGGGATGCATTTGGTAATCTAATAGTCCTCTTCCATTTTTAACTGCTCTAATTGTGTTTATCTTAAAATTATCTGGCATTCATTGGCTTTTCTGACAATTTTAATTTATTCTAGTGTATTTTTCTAATGTCTTCCTTTGCCAGAGGGTAGAGGAGGATAGAAATATTAGGATACCAACACCATGTTAGAGTGGAATTACTTTGAGGCCAGAATATAAACTGTAACTAAGAGCAATGAGGGTAAAATTAGTATGGGAACATTTAGACTGAGACTGAAGGAGCCTTGACAGTAAGGTCTGTTGAGCTATGGAGGTGTTTCCTACAAGATATGGTGGAAGTCTCATCATTTTAAAGTTGAAACTAGACTGGATAATTTACAACTACTGTATATGGAACAATCAGTATTCTTACAGTTGGAGATTACCTGGCTTTTCAATCTCAAATTTGGCTATTTCTCCTCCTTTGCTTTAGTGAGCTAATTCAGTGGGACTGGAATGAATTTACAGAGAAAAGAGTTTGCTGTGTTTGTGAGGAGGATTACTTGAGAAAGCTGCACTGCAAAAGACATCTATAGCTTTTTCCAGTAGATCTGAGAAGCACCAGAGCTCTGATTTTTCTCCATTTTTGCCTGCTGGGGAGAGCAGTGCTATGCCTGTTCTCTGCCTTACTCCCTGAAGAACTAATAAGATTGGTTGCTTCCATTGTTAACAAAATTTTCTAGAGACAAAATATGCAGAATGAAGAATAAGAGATTTCTTTGCATGGCTGTGTTGACAGCAGTTATATGATAAAATTGAATTTTGATTCTTTATTTGAGGTATGTGCCTTTCTGAAGAGCAGGCTTTGATAACAGGTATTTTAGGAGAAGCTGGAGAGCATTTGAGACTGGTTGGTGTCAGGACAGTGTGAGGAAAACCAAGGCCATGGCCATGGATGAAGATGAGGGCACAACATGACAGACCAAAACAATTCTATGAGTCTAAGTAGAAACTGTGACATTTTTTTGTTTTTGAAACATAGGCAGTCAGGACCAGGATCCAAGGACAGGGTCATATGACCAAAATGACAGGCCAGGACATAAAGCCAGGCTATTTTGCCTCTTCTGAGTCTCTTTCTTTGAGCCCATTAACAGTCTCATGTCATGATCACTACTTTTTGGTGTGTGAGATATGTGGTACCAGCTTTCCATAGGGATTCATTCATTCCTGGGGCATCCTTTGGGTGCTGCCAATTTAACAGACCCATGACAGCAATGCAGTGAAGATAAAGGAGAGACATGTAAGAGAAAACACCCAGACAAGTAAACACATTTTTAGTCTTTGGAGAAGAAAGGGATTTTTATCTCCCCCTAACCTGAGTGATCTTTCTGAATAATAACCCTTTCAGAACTATTAGGACACACTTCATATAATCACTGTTACCCTCCTTGCTCCAGGTTTCTTTCTGCAAGACAGCAGAGAAGCTGGAAAAGCTGCAATCATAATACTGGCTCTGCTTATTAGTGAAGCAACCTGCAGATAAACTTTGGCTGTTTTATTAATTAACAGCTGTATTGTTCTCTCCTGGAAATCTCAACAGAAAGGCCATTGCTACGACTGCCCAGGACAAATTGCTCAGCTCCCAGAGCCAAAGATGGCAGGTGGTTTTCCAGGGCTCTCAGTACAGCCTGTGTCATATTTTTGTTTTACTCAGAACTTGGTGAGTGGGCAGTCAGGGAAATGGTGTTTGCTGGCTTTGATGGCATTTCATACCATGGCCAAGCAATAAAGAGCCACGCTTGCAAATGATCCAAGAGAACATTACAGTCCAAAGTTCCAGACAATGCATATTCTCATTACAGGATTCAAGTGTTTAGGACCATTTTGATAAGTCTAGGCAAGGTAGATCGCTGCTCAGTGTTATTAGCAGGCAAATCGCATCACAGAACCGAGATTGGTGTAAATATTTCAGTAGACTGCAAGAAAATGAACGTCACGCTGTTCTCAGAAGGATTTTCCAAAGTGATTCTGCCACAGTTGCTTTCAAATATTTAGATATATTGCTGGGGTTATTGTGAGTCCAAGAATTCACAATGCATGAGTAAATATGTGCATGAAATACTCCTGTATTTGCAGGGGAAAGGTTGACTGAGCAAATTAAGCCCTTTCTTCTATCTTGTTATCAGGTAGAAATATTCCAGGTATTACCAGGCCTTGTACTTTTAAGCATAGAAAAGCTGTTACTGGAATAGGGAGGAGTCCTTCTGGACAGGTGTAATTTGGAAGAAAATTCTATATATAGTGAGCTGACAAGGATGGGCAAGGAATGTGTGAGAACTCCCAAGATCTGAAATGTAAAGTGAATCTCAAAAGTGCAGTCAAAGGGCAAAGGAAGTTGCTGTGGTTAAATGTGCCTGATGTAGCTGTTCTGTACAGATAGCTCCCAGCTGTTAATCAATTATCAACTATTGTTAATAGTTAATCAATCAGCTATCTTAAAAATCAACCTGATACCTGGAATGTGTGATCACCTGTATTTCTCTATAAGCCTAGTGGATGCATACATGGATAATTATACCTATCATGAGTTCAGCAAGGCCCTAATACCAATTTTCAATAAATGCAAATGTCCCAAATGCCAAAGCCATACAGGGTGTACATTAATCACAGAATCTTATCATAAAGCTGGAAGACTCTTCCTTTCTAGACCATCAAACCATGGGCAGGATAGAAATTGTCCCCATGGACTCCTATCAGAAAGTATCCCCCTGTATTTTTGACCAGGTTATTTACTATTTACTCGCAGAAGACGTAATTACTGCTTATATTTTGTTAACCAAACTGCAGCTCACGTTTTATGAACCACGGGCATGTTTCTAGGTTGAAAGGATGTTTTCTTCTGATGAATTTTGTTCCTCATTCCCATGACTCTGAACTTTTTTAATCATGCTTTCTCATTAGCCGAATATACTTGATTAACTCACTTGTTTAATGAGGTGCTTTGGGATGATAAAGACAGCAATCCATTCTGCTGAATGACTTTGAGATGTTAAAAATTAAATAAAACTTCTAAATACCAACAGACCTCCTGCTGGTCTTTACTGGTAGTTGTTCTTTGATGTGAGAAAATATTCAGTTCCTGTTAGTGCCACGCCTTCTAGAAAAATTAATTTTCACATTGTTAATATCAAGCATTGGCACATTGTGGCAGAAACTGGTTTCTTAGAGAAATACTTAGATTAGTTTAAGAGTAGCTCAAGCTTGCCGGATTTTCAAGCAATTAACAATTTTATTAGGCTTTTATTGAGAGAAGGTAGTGATATTTATTTATATTAGATCTCAAAGAAAAGTGTCAGAGGAAATAAACCTTTGCTTCTACAAATGATTTTTTTTTTCCTTCAGGCTGCCATGCTTTGGAAGGTAAAAATGAAGCCCAGCTACAAATAGAATTGGGAAAACAAGAGGGTGGATGCTACAGCTGAGTTTTATATCACTCAGGTCATTAAAGACAACTGGAATTGATCTTTCCTGTCAAACGCAATTCTCCTCTATTTTTCTGTAATTTTTTGGTGCTTTGGGTTTTTTTGTGGGTTTGTTGTTCTGTCCTTGTGAAGGAAGCTCAGGAGTAGAGTTTATTGCATTTTATGGTGATAAAGGTCTTGGCTCAGCATTTTTAAGACAGGGAACGAGTTCCCTTTTCCCTGAAAGGATGTGTGTTTGTAGTGCAGTGTGCTCAACATCTGGATACAGCTTCAACAGCTGGCAAACTTGTTGGGGAGCATCTGCCTCCTATCACAGCTACTTTTCACTGAGGCAGATTGAATGTGGCATTTGAAAGGGCTCATTGCATACATGGAGATTTCTCTGGTCATTACGTGACAAAGTGATTATTTAAGGGCACAGATTTTGTCTGTTTTCATGTAGGGCCTGGTGCACTACAGATGCTGTCAGAGGCAAGAGACATAAAAAAATGGCTAGGAACAATGTGGATAAAGAGGAAAACAGGGAAGAAAATCTAGCAGAGTCCTACTTTGTAGATATTTACTACTGAGCTTCTAAAATGCTTGAACTGAACTTTGTAGTTTTGAATGAAATGCTTCATTCAACAGATTATTCTACTCTGATGGATTTTTAAGATTGATGCAATTTTTAGAACTCTTTCAAAGTCAAACCTCTCATGAAAGTGATTAATTCTTTACCTCTAGTTTTCCTTTAATGTGTTTTGATCAGGGATACTCTAGTGATGAATTTGATAACTAAATCTAATGAAATCTCACCATGTTTCTACAATATTAGCATGTAATTCTGTGCTCTTATCACTAGATATGACTCAGTGATACCTTTATGGAAGAAGTAGTAACTTGGATTTGGCCAGTGATCTTTCAAAATTACCAGCTTACACCATTGTTTCTCAAGAAAAGATTTTAAGAGATTCTTACTGAGTGGGCACAATCAAAAATTACTTCAGAGGAAAGGGCTTTGGATGGTTTCCTAATAGGTGATTTTGTGAATAATCCCATCCTGTGGATAGGAGGCTGAAACCACATGCATCCTTCCTGCATTCTAGCAATAACATTGAGACTTTGGGTAAAGACATTTTTCCAACTCATAGTTACATCCTTTCCCATCCTCTTTTGTTCTGGAATTACATCTTTATTTGAAGGGTGAAGAAAAAGCTCTCTAGATGTGCACAAAGACATACCAGCAGGAGGATCTGCTGAGCCTGGTGCCAGCACTTAGTCCCTTGGAGCTTGTAGGTTCAGGTTGTGTTTGGTCAGTGAACCTCAATGAGATTAAGATTTCCAATGAAGTTTCCTAAACCCCTCAGGTATCTGAATGTGAGGAACTCCTAGGAACTGACTGCAAGCAGTTTTCTTCCTACTCCCATCCTGAGATTTGACACCCATTTTGAAAGTCAGGAAGCACAGATTGCATTCTCTGGGTGAGCTCAGTTGTATCCCTGGCTTACAGGGGAGAATGGAATATCTATTCAGGACCTCTATGGAAAAACAGTTCCGTTCTATTGTCGCTTGTTACTGCTTCCTTGTAGCTGTTTATCCAGTTGTTCTGCTGTGGTCTTGCCACCAAGCATGCTAATGCCATTAATGGAAATGGATGAGAGAACTTCATTTGTTCCAGAGAGTTTTCCAGGAGAGGGCAGCCACAGTTAATTCTGGGTCAGTTCGTGCGATACAATGTGAATATAGATTACTGGCGCTCCATTGCCCAGCATGGCTTCTGTGCTTGGTTTTCTTAATTTGTTCTTTTGTTTGGATTGCAAGTGCGTAAAAGATGGACTTTTTCACAAATGAGTGCTGGAAAAGACAACCCACATAATAGAGTGGTTAACTCCCAGCACTCTGTACTTGCTGAAATTGCAAATGTTCTTGGGAACAGTTTCCATTATACGTCACTGTTTGCTTTATATACTTTCCAAGCAACTCATGAGCTTCTCTCAACTCTCTTACTTCAAAGATATTTTTGGAAAAGCGTATCCTAAACTGTTGCAAGGGACCTGAAAAATTCTGGAAAAAACTTCCCTGGCACTGAAAACTTCTATTTCTTTTGTTTAGAAAGGATCAGGACAAAATGATCCTCTCTCCTTTCCTCTTTGTATAATGAGGATGCATATAAAGCCTCTCTTGGTTTGGATGTAAGGATGATAAGTTAGCACTGAGGGGTGTATCCCACATGCACAGTTTGGAGCTGTGCTTATGCAAACAGCAGCACTGATGCAGATGGCATCAGGAGGCTTTATTTAGTACTGCCTTCCCAGGGGCACAACTTTGGCACAACTTCTGGGGCTGGGATGGCAACCAGGATCCCTGGAAGTACACTCAGGCTTTGTATTAACACTGCAAGAAAAAAATTCCTTTGGATATGATATGGATAACTTCCTTTCTAACTTCCTTTCTTAGATCAGTTCAAACCATCTTTTATCCTTTATTTTTTTCCCCCAATTAATTTAAACCCTCCCAACTCTCTTTTTCTTCAGGGCTAAGTAAAAACCATTTGCCGGACCTCTAGGTAATGTAAATCCATGGATTTTGATGAAGTTAAAAATCAGGTCTCAGCAGGTGATAGGGCTTGGGAGGATTTTCTGTTCTGTTTTATAGGTGGAAACACAATGCAGTCCTTTACACTTCACATGTAAATGCACAGAATGATATGTGACTTCAGAGGCAGACTAAGGAAGCCATAAAATCTTTCCATACACTGAATTTTGAAGGCTTTCAGTGTCAGTTTTTTCGACTTTGTCAACTTCTTATACTTTACAACCTCATTTCATTTCCTGGGCATTCTACTAATGTGTATCAAACATACCCACACAATCTCAAAATACATAAACCATGGAAAGATTGTGCCAGAGAGGCCTTGTCAGACAATTCAGGGCTCTTTGCCTGATGTGGAGGGTGAGGAACTAAGGATTTCTCATCTCTGCTTCCATGTCCATGGGTCTCTAGAAGGTGGAGCAGCCACCACACTGTGTCTGCAGATGGGCTTGTAGCTCTGGCTGGCCTGCTTGGGAAAATAATTCTTAGAAAAGGGACTTAATCAGCTGCCTCACTATGCTGATTTGCACATAATTGTGTCTGTCTTTTAAAAGCCCGAGATAAAGGAGAGAATTTGACACCTGCTCATTGCTCGTTTTCCCAGCAGCTCTCCAGGCTGGAGCACAGTTGCAGGGTTTGAGCGAGGAAAAAGGTTTTGCCACCCGCTTTGTCAACAAAAAGGAGAGGGGTTTGCAGGAATGCTTGGCAGATGAAGCCCAAGGCATGGCTCACAGTCCTGGGTATGGAGAGGATTTAATTTTTCACTCTGTCTAGCTGAACTCAGTGTTTCTTTTCTTCTCTTCCCCACAGTGTCATATTTGCAGTTTTATTTGAACACAAAGTTTTCATCCTCTGTGCACTCTGTTGTGCTGGTGTTTGAGATTTCCTTTCCCTCAA
Organism: Brachypodius melanocephalos; assembly: GCA_013398615.1. Taxonomy (NCBI): domain Eukaryota; kingdom Metazoa; phylum Chordata; class Aves; order Passeriformes; family Pycnonotidae; genus Brachypodius; species Brachypodius melanocephalos. The sequence continues at coordinate 3,535,410 of VZSR01000824.1, forward strand.
AATGCAGTGGTGGGAAAAAAAGGATTTCTAGGCTCTTCCATTAAGTCTTTTCTCAGAGAATTCTCCTTTAAACAGCATTATTTTTATTTCAATTTACTTTTCCTTGTTTTTTTTTTTTTTTATCTCCTCTACACTCTTCCTACATGTCCTGTAAAATCCTCAGGCTTTACTTTTGGTTTTAGTGTAAGAGTTATTCCTGTAAGGAGCTGCAACCTCAATGAGCCAGCATAGGGATTTTGAAGATTTACAATTAAGATGTTTTTCTCTATCTTCTGGAAGTCACCTTCACCTCTTACTTCTTTCTGGTAGCTTATTAGTTCATTTCTGCTTAGTGAAAATTCCTTACTTCTCTTCCCAAGACAAGTTAACTCCTCCCTAAAATGTCTCAGTGTCTTCATGTGGAAAGGTGCTGCAGTGCTTGCCTCCTTGCCCCACCAGGTTTGAAATACATAAATAAATAAATTTTTAATTTATTTAGGGTTAGGTTTGGGTTTCTTTTAGTTGGGGGGGGGGTGGATTTTTTTGTGGGTTTTTTTTTTGTTGTTGTTGTTGTTTTGTTTTATTTTGTTTTGTTTTGTTGTGGGGTTTTTTTTGGGGTTGTTTCGTTTTGTTTGGGGGGTTTTTGTGGTGGTTTTTTTGTTTTGTTTTGTTTTTTTGTTTTTTTTTTTTTTTTTTTTTTTTTTTTTTTTTTTTTTTTAATTTGTTTCTGATTCTCTAGCAATGCTGTCTTCACGTCCCAGGAAAATAGGTCTGTGTAGTTCAAGGTGCCATACAAATAGTTCTGCTAAGCTCTTAGGAACATGAGCATTTTTGTCCCTAAGACCTTATAGTCTTTGTCCCTGAGTGCTTATAGTCTATCATTTTATATCTTTATCTATATAAATACATAGATACACACACATAAAAATATATGTATGTCTGTGTTGTATGCTATAAAGATACATCTGGTATACATAGAAAAAAAAGGTGAGCAGAGAGGAGGAATAGGAAAAATAATATACCAGAGTAATGAGAGAGAAGCAGTTTTGCACACAGGTTGCAGCCCAGAGGTAGCAGTGAGCACAATTTGCCACCTCTGCAGCAATCACCAGCTTTCTGTGGTTATTACTGTGTGACCTCAGCAGTGGGTTTCAGCTGGCACAGGAGAAGATGGGTCATTTTGTGGGAATTCAGCCTGGGCTGAGCTTTTACTGCTGTGTCTAGAAAGCTGGGAATGAGGTCCCTGCAAGGTGCCCTGTGAACACGGCCAGGTCATGGACCTACAGGATGATATTTGGTGCAAGGGCTGCAGGAGAATAGAAAGTTTGGAGATGTCAAAAGCAGAGATGAAGTGACTTTAATTTTTTAAGGTGTATAATCCAGTTAGTTCTCAGAGAGGGGCTTGGCAGTGTAGGCAGAGCAAAAAGGTCAGTTTTGGAGAGTTTTCTAGAAAGTGGCATCAGAATTTAATCACAGGCTGGTGGTATGAGTCATGAGAGGATATCAAGTCAAAGTGAAAGCTGAGATTGGCAGGAAGGAGTCTGATTTTATTTCTGAAATTAAGACAGGTATGGGGAGAAAAAGGACTTCATGAAAAATTCAGAAGCTAGGTTTTGAGCATGTTCAGTTTTAGAAGTAGTAAATTATTAACAGAAATATCTCCAAGAAAGGCCAGAAGTAGTTTGGTTTGATGACTCTAGGCTTAAAGATTTCTTGTTTTCTCTAAGCTTGATTGTTATTTGAGTGTTCATATCCAATCTAGCCAAGAAAAATATGGATTTATGTCACAGAGGACAACTGGAAACTTCCATATTTGTGTGTCTATCTATTATTGCAGTTCTTTTGTGCATTCAAATAGGATTTTGAGACAGGTCATGATATAGCAGCAGGATGCAGTCAAAATAAAGAAGTCATAGGAAGGCTTGAGAGTTTCCTACTCACATCTGCCTGGATTATTGTCTCATGCCTTAATGCAAAAGTGGACTAATCATACGTAGGGAAAATGGAAAAAAAATTAACACAATCCACTGGCAAGTGAAACAACTAAGAGTCATCAGACTCAAATAAGCTGTGAGTGAAATTTAAAGAAACCTGATGAAGAATATGCTCATCTTAGTGGGCAGCCATGCTTGTGAGCATCCCCAGAGTGTGGACATTGGGCACAGGTGGTCTGGTACCCACAGGTCACCCCTGCCCTGCACGGAGCACAGCGATGGCAACGTCTGTGCCTGGCCTTCTTTGATAGCCCTCATTTAGCTCAGCTCACTGCATTTCAGTCCTGGCTGGGCTAAAGGAGGCCCCTGAGGCTCAGTGTCCTACTGCTCGTGTTTACACAGCCACTGAGATGTGGTAAATCATCTACCTGCCTGTTAATAGGGGGTTATACATTATCTCGTAGCAGGCTGTGGCTGATCTACGAGAACACAAAAATTCTTACAGCCTGGGCATCTCATGCAGTGTCTCATGGTTATGTTTTTTTAAAGCCAAGTATGGGAAATGAGTCACAGACTCACAATTTTTCTTCAAATAAACAGTATAACTTATTTTGAAGTTATAGCTTACTTAAAGCATCTTGCACTGCTGTCTCTGTACATCTGGGCATGGAGATCCTGCTGTCTCATCTCTCTTCTCACCTGCATTTGAGTTCCTTCTGCTTCAGACAGGATCTCACAGATCTCTTCCCAGAGGCCTCAAAAAAGACAGTGATAGTGTAGACATAGGATTAGTTTAGCCAGCAACTTTAAAACACGCAAATTCTCTGTTAGGTGTTACCTCTGTAAGAATCCAAACCACTGTGAGCTTGTTGAATGGGTAGTGCAGAAAATATTGTTTCCACTTGAAATGGTAGAAAATCCAGGAAAAAAAATTCCACTTCCACATTGCCATATTCCATGAGATTTGGGGTAAGTAAGCTGTGTGAACTCACTTATTTGACTTTGCATGCACAGAATTGAGTACAGGAACCTAATTTTGTGTCTCTGCTGTTAAATAGGCATTACTTCTCTTGTGAGCAGTTGTAGTTCACTGCCATCTCCATAGCAAATGTGCCACAATCACCACCCTTATCACTGATTTCTAGAGAAGGTAACACTCCCTGGAGGTCTGCAATCCATCCAGTGTCTAGACTAAACCTGCTCTGAGGCTGAGACATGCTCCCAAAACAGCACAAAGTGCTACAGGCTCCTTTTATACCATTAACTTTTGCAGCCACAAGTCAGAAACTCTGACAAAGTTGTCATGAGTCTTTTCAAAATCTCTTCTACAGAGGGAGAGGTTTGTCCAACATCCATCACTGCAGAATGGCAGGAAAAAAAGGAGAAAATTGAAAGTCTCATTAAGCAACCAGTGAGGAAAGAGATGATTTGCTATCAGTAAACTGTAGGTTAAGTCATGTCATGGTGTGATTTTTAGGTTTGTCCTGTGCAGAGCCAGAAGTTGGACTCAATGATCCTTGTGTGTTCCCTTCTAATTCAGGGTATTCAGTTCAGTTCCTGCAGAGGTTTTGCACAAAGCTGCCAGTATACCAAAACCAGCGTAACATGATACATCCTAATTTGTTTTAATTTTGTTTAAATATAATATAGGGCTTTTTTTCCGCTCCTTTTTTTTTTAAATTTTTTTTTTGGCCCACAGGGCTGGACAAGAATGCTCTGAAAGTAGTCCTGACACAGACAAGCTATAGAAATACAGTTTTCAATAACTTAAAATAACATGCAAATTCCAGGCTTGTGGAATTTCAAACACAAGACACACGCCGTATGCCAGCCTGACCTCCTGCCTGTGTAGCAGATAATAAAAAGAAATTTTGTCAGACCTCCTTGTGATGAACAGATAAAGGTTGGCCCAAATTCGTAAATGAGACTATTTAAGCATGCTGGGGCCATGTCATGGAATATTTTAAAACAAATCAAAAGGAGCTTAGGCTTACCGGAAAACACAGAGCTTTGAGCATCTTAAAATTTTAAGGATCTGCCTTTGAGCATTTACATTAGGACTGGACAAAGGCAGTAAAAACTCTGAAGTGATTTTCACTTGATAGCAAATGGGGCAAAGCACCAAATCACAGGTTATCTTGGCTGCCAGAGGATGAGACAAGCAGGTGCCATCCACGTGCCAGCAATTTCTTAGGGAAGGAGAAATGTCTGTCATAAAAGGCATGTGTGAAGTAAAATAACTCCCACCAAAACCAGGGAGGTTAAACCGAACTGACACCTTTCTGAAATAAATCTGTGGCTAATGTGCATTCAGGTTTTAAGTTCCCAAGTAGAAGCTGGAGGCAGTCAAACCCCAGAGCACGAGTCGTGTTCGTGCTTCCCTCCTCAGCCAGCATGACCCTGTTATATGGAGTTAATGGAAGAAGGTTGTACCACATTTAGATGTTCATAGCCAAGATCAAGCAGTGCTAAAACTGAATGCTGGTCACATGTCTTGGAGTTTAAAATTGGACAAAAACATTGCACTGATTTGGAGGAAGAAATATTACTCAGGGCAAATGACAAGGTTGAGGAATCCTTTTGCAAGCGAGTCCCAGGGGATGCTGCAGCATCCTCAGCCCGTTGCCATCACAGAGTTGAGAACAGACACAAACTGGGAACAATTTGGCAAGAACGATAATGGGACCAGTTGGGACCTGTCATCAGCATACTGGGCACTGCAAAAGAGTGATTAAATAGGAAGACATGGACAATTATCAAAGACTAATTGTTTATTGTTTCTAGAACTATATTTTAAATGTGTTTTTCTTTTTAATTGCTTTTGGAGGAAATAAAGTGTCCTTAATTTAATTCTAAAATGTTTGGGAATGGGAAGTCTGCCAGGAAGAGGGCAGCTCAGAGGTCTTGTGAAAGCAATTGCCTCTTTCACCAGCCTATATTCATTTCCAGTTATCCCATCCTCTGCCAACTTTCCTGTTTTCTGGTTCATGCCCCGATCTTGGCTGAAGGTCTCTGGGTTGTTGGTACTTGCAGGAAACTGCAATAGTTTGTTCATATCCTTTCCTGTATTTTTCATTCATCACTGTCCAAGGGCCTTGACCCAAAGAGGAGCTGAACTTTTCAGGTCCACAGGGGGTTTGGAGCAGCAGGCTCTGAGTGTAAGGGCAGTTTTTAAGGACAGGACTAGCAGTGGTTGACAAGGTGAGATATCTGTGTAGTTTGAACTTGTTACAACACAAACATCTGTATACCTCTGTGCTCTGGTACTACTGACTGCAGGGAAATTCAGCAGAGGCTGCTTTTCCCTCACTATTGTGTCAGTATAACAATGAATGAATATGAGGATGTTATTCCAAATTAAGATGTTCAGGTCTGGTGCTAGGAGCAGGTCCAAATCACAGACAGAAGGTTTAATGCAAGTAGCTAGGAGGGTCTTGTGTTATTAAATAACCATTCAGCTTTTTCCTGATGAAAGTGACGGGGAACACAGTTTTTATATTCATAGAAATATCTTTTGTATGGATGTATTCAGCTCTGAAAGTGCTGCAGGACCTCATCATGGATAAATGAATGTAACCAAATCTACCTCTCTCTATGCGCAAATAATTTGCAGGAAGGGTTTGGAAAATAAAAGGAAACTGGTCTACATTAGGGAGAACAAGTGCAAAGAGAAGAAACAGAAACAGTGTTTAGGTTCATACTTTAGAAGACACACAGGAAAATCCAGGGACCCTGTTGTCTCAATAGAATGCCACATGTCACCTGCTCCTCTAAGTGCCCCAAAAACCAGGCTGATGAATCTGTTGCTGACTTGACACAGAGCATGAGGAGAGGGGTGGGAAACTTGTTTGTGTGGAGACAGGCAGGATCTGCTCTGTACAGAGTTTGCCTGTAGGACAGATATTTTCTTTCTTTCTGATCTTTTCTTGCATCTGCATAAAATGTAAGATCAGAAATGGAGAAGATTGATTAAATCTATTTCCAAATAATTTTTTTTCAAAAATAATTCCCTTTTCATTGTTAAGTTCCTTGCAAAGTCCTGAACAAATACTCTTGCAAAAATGGTTAAGGGGAGGAAAAAAAAAAACCCAACAAACAAAAAAACCCAAAAACAAAACCAAAAAACACAAAAACAAAACAAAACAAAACAAACAACAACAACAACAACAACAAAGAAAACAAAAAAAAACAAAAACAAAACAAAACAAAACAAAAAAAAAAAAAAAAAACAAAAAAAAAAAAAAAAAGAGGAGTTGTTCCAGACACCATGGCTGGTCCTTTCTGTGTTCTTTAAGGCAATAAAAAGGGAAGCTGACATGGGCAAACATTTTAATCAGCATTTTAAATTGCTTGAAGACAGAAAAACTGAATGGTTCCATGAGAACTTCCATTGCAGCAACTCTACCATGGGCTCTGGGTCCTTGGCTTTCCTCCATCAAAGTACCTGATGGACATTACCCAGAGATGTCAGTGATGCTGCTGCTCTCTCCCCTCCCCAGGCCATGGCTCTCCTGCTTCAAAGACCAAGATGAGTAAATTGGTATTTTTTTAATTAACAGTTGCAATGGCTGATTGAAAGAGTACCTTAACTATAACAGCAAAGCTAGGCAAGACTTGATTTTCTGCTTTTAAAGATCTCTTTTACCTTTTATGGGAATGGTATTTACTCATCTGGGCATCTCATGCCCTGAGTTTTGTTGTCCAATTTGTTTGTGCAAAGCCATTCTTCTGTGAGGTGTTTGATCAAAGTCCTGGGCCAAGTTCCCAGCTGCAGAGGATGGCAGAGGCCAGTGATGTGCTTCAGCTGGGGATTCAACATCCAGGTTAAAGGGAAATATCCAATGGAAATTTCCCCATCCCTCCCCTGTAAAGATGAGCAAAACCACCCTGCCTTTCTCTGCAGCCTGTTTTTTAAAATCAGCTCAAAAATGAGTGAGGAGAGAAAACATTGCTGGAATATGCATTTCCACTGGGATTAAATGTATTTTTATGTGGCTTTCCAAAATTAAACTTTGACAGTGGCAAAGAGGGACTTGTGAAAATTCAATTAGCCATGAGTCAGGACTCTTGTTATACAGGGGGTTCTTGCATGGGAACTTGGCAAAGTGGCAAGGACAACTTTCTGTGTGTTAATATGAGTAGAGTAAATAACACAAAATGTTATTAATGTATTTATTTCCAAGAGGTTCCTTCGGGTGATGTAGACAGAAGTGCACCTGGCAGGTGATGGTAAATGATGTTGTTCTTGTGGAATGGTCATTGGGTTCCTGTTAGTAACATTCATTCCCTTTTCTTGAGAGTTCTGAGGTCCTGAAAGAAAGGCATTATAAGAATACTGATGTATTATTTTCCCATAATGGTCTCTTACAGACTTCCTGTGGTGTCAATAAGCATCACCCATCAGCTGGTCCATGAAGTAGTTTTTCCACCTTAAAGATCAATTTATGGAGATCCTAAAAGGCTTGGCAAAGGCTGTCAGTAAAAAAGCAAGACTTTCCAATCACCCTTCTCAGTGGTTGTAGCAGCCTCATCCTCTGCCTTCCAAAATGTGTTGGATAATATTTTCTCCCTTGATACAGGAATCACTTAGGGAAGGTCCTGGAGGGAAAAGGGAATGGCCCCATGCCTGTTCATTAATGTATGGCAGAGACAATGTCTGTCCATTTTTCATGGCTGTCAGGCATTGCAGGGAAATTTGGCACCCAAGGATGCCAACACAGTGGGCAGTGTAGGTAAAGGAAGAGGAAAAGGGGAGGACAGCATTCTGTTGGCTTATTGCATTGCTTCAAAAATGATTTAACTTTTAATTAGAATGAGGTTGGGAGATTGCTAGGTCTTTATGCTTTTTTCCCCCCTTCTGTCATCCAGATTTCATGCTGCCACTTCTAAAATGCAATTTATATATGCAGTTGGAATTAAACTTGGTCCTTTTAATTTTCTGAAGTGCTGTTTCTCTCTTGTCTGAATCTTTGTAGGATGGAGATACAGCCACGACTGATTTCTGTGCTAGTGACTGCATGTTCTGATTCAGAGCTCCTGTGCTCCAAAGCCAATAATGATTCACTCTCACAGCAGTGGTGTGAGCAGTCTCAGCTTTTAGGTGCCATCTGTGTGAGGGAGCTGAATCTGCAGAAACAGGACCCTGTGCACATGGCTTTTCCTCTGCTCATGGATGAAAATATTAAAGCAAATCCGTATGGTCCATGAGATGTTTTCTGTGTCAGGAAGGGAGTAAAGCTGCCTGTCAAACCAAGCTGTTCTCCCTGATGAAAGGGGGCTGTTTTTAAACACTCCTTTCCATAGTATTTTGCACGCCAGCCATGTGTGCTTTCTCATCTGACATCTCATTGAGGTCCTTGGCTCCGGTACTGCAGGAGGGAAATGTGTTCTGGGAAGGAAGGAAATTATCTCTCAATATGTACACAAACACGTGTGCACACACACACACACACTCTTAAATCAATCTAAATGAATTGAATTTTTTTTTTTTTTTTTTTAGGAACGCGAGAAAAATTAATCTGGTTGAGCCAGACTTAATTGCTTCCCTTTTGTTTGGATTTTCTATTTTCTCATGAAGATATTGGACAGAAATGCTCTGAGCTATTATTAGATACAAAGGTAGAGAGAGAGGGCAAAGGGTTCATTTACAATTCCTACAGCAAACCATTGAAGCTAAAAGGCAACTGGTGAGCAGCTTGAAAATATAGATTCATCCACTAAGCTTAGGGAGTATTTCCAAAGGTTTGTGCTGGTCTGGGGATCTAACCCTTTGTGCAGCTGCAAAACCCACATGGAGGGAAGATGGAGGAAGGAGAAAACAAGTGGGGTTTTTAAAAATTTGTTTTGTTTTGTTTTGTTGGGTGGTTTTGGGGTTTTTTTTGGTTGTTTTTTTTTTTTTTTTTTTGTAGTTAATGAAAGGTGTCACCTTGCAGGGAGAACCTTGAAAACATGAACTGATATGAACTAATGCATTGATATAAATGCACTGCTTTTGAAGGAAGCAGCTAGACTTCAGCTTTGTGCCAGGGGACTGGAAAACATAAAGGTTATCCACAGACACACATTCTTTGTGTTTTGAGAAACTCAAGTCAGTTAATCCCTGATAATGGGATACCATTATAACCACTACTCTACCTCCATGATCTTAGGGCAATACTGCCAGAAGCAAATTGATCATGTTGGGCAGGACAGCCCATGGCATTAGAGTGTGCTGTTGCAGAAGAAATCCAATGCCAAAATTGTTTTCTAGCCCTTCCCTAAAATGCAGTGGTGATTATCACTTCCTTTCAGAGAATCACAGAGATGGGCAGGGACCTCTGGAAATTGTGTGGTCCTATCCCTGTTCAAGCAGGGCCACCTAAAGGCACTTGCCATGGACCATGTGCAGGTGGCTTTTGAACCTCCCACAGGGCAACCTGTGCCAGCACTGGGTCACCTTCACAGTAATGAAAGTATTTCCTGATGGTCAGAGGGAAGCTCTTGTGTTTCAGTGTGTGCAAACTGCTTCTGATCCTGCCACTGGGCAGCACTGTATCAAAGAGCTCGGCTCTGTCCTCTTTGCACCCTCCTTCTGATGCCTTTTGTTTTAGCTTTCATGTTTTTCAGATTCTGTGCTGCCTATGGGTGTAGCTCTGAGCTTCATAGTAAGTGTCAGTAAGTTCTCTTCTCAGGGTGGGAAGACAAAACAATCCCTTTATAGCTTGAAATCAAGGACAACCATTACAAGCTTCAGGTCCAAAAGGTAAAAAAAACCCCAGGGAACTGAAGAGAACAACAAGGAGGGTGGAACTTCATAACCTGAAGCTGTAATTGGACAATTAGCCCCAATATACAAATGGACCAAAACTTATAAAAGTGTGAAACCTTGTGACCAGTCATCCATTTTGTGACCATTTTGGGTCCATCTTGGGTGTAGCCCTGGTCAGGCTCTTGTCCTGCCCAAAATGTATCCTTTAAGGCCTTCCAATAAATACCTACTTTATTCTCTTAGTCTCAGTTCTAGGTCAGCCTCACAAGGCATCACCTGCAGGTGTTCATCTACATTGCTGAGATCCCCTGCAGTCTTCCCCAGCCTGAGCAGTCCCAGTTCTCACATTCTGTGCTCACAGGAGAGATGCTTCAGTCCCTTAATCCTCTTCATGGCCCTGCCTTGGAGTCTTTCCAGTGTGTCCATGTCTCTCTTGTAATGAGGAGCCCAGACTGGATACAGCACTCCAGTACTCCTCAACAGTGTTCTAACTGTCAAAAAAAGAAAAAACCCCAAAAAACCCCCCAAACAAACAAACAAACAAAAAAAAAAACCAAAAAAGAACCCACAAAAAAACCCAACCCAAACCAAAAAACCACAAACCCCAAAACAAAAAACCCAAGGGAATTTTGGGAACAGCAGCTGTTCCAACTGGGACACCAACACTGGTTTTGGATAGCTTCAGCTTGAACGCTGAAGGGTTTTGTTGTGCTCTTTTTGCCAAACCTCTTGTATCTGATGCTGCTGCATTTGGGCAGCTTCGGTTGAGGAGGGGTTTTCATCTGGGTACCTCAGCTTTGCTGTCCTGACCTCTGGAATAAATGTTCCTTTCTGAACTTTCTTCTTTGGCAATGGCTTGAGTTTATTTTTTTATCCAGTGGCTGCATTGAGGCTTGTTCAGTTTGCCAGGCTAAAGGGCATCACAAGAACATGCATCATTTTCTACTTTTTGTCTAAGGCAACAAAACAAAACTAAGTTTTAAAAAAACACTTTGGTGTATTTTTTTTTTCCCTATGAAAACTCCTGAAGTATAAAAATAGTGTCTTTCCTTGAAGAGGGGATATTACTAATGTAAATCCAATGCAGAGGAATAATATGATGTACGTCAAAAGGCAAGCAACCGAGGAGGAGCTGGAGTGATGGAAATGCCTCACGGGCATATGAGATTGTGGGGATAGGTATTCACACAAAGGATCCTTTCTTACATGTGCCCAGGGCTTTCTCTTATCTCTGAACATGAACCCATAGAGAAATAGAAATGTTCCTGTATTAATAGTGCATTGGAGATAACCCTCATCTGAAAAATACAGTAATACTGCACAACTGGGAACCCTTTCAGAGCAGGGAATTGGACTGGCAATTTCACAGTGTGTTGGTAATGAAACATTTTGGTTCTGTATAAGCAAATGGGCAAGGTTAATGGACACATTACTCCGGCTGTCATTGTCCCAGCAGTAACCAATTTAGAGGCTTTATATTTTCTGCTGTCCCAGTAAGGGAAAGAAAAGTAGAAAATTAAAAATAGAAATCCCAGAGTGATTTAAAGTGCAAAGCGTGAACGAGCCTGTAGTACTCCAGTATAATTTTAAAATCCCTCTTTTTCTTATAATCTGGATTTTAATATATGTATTACATTGCAAATTCTGCCATTGTCTGTCCTGCTCCAAAAGCTCACCTCCATGCAGAAGGATTTATTCTGGCTGTAACACACGAACATGGGCCTCCAGCCCTGGATCTCTCTAGCTGCTGTTTGTATTGATGGTTCCTGTTTGTATTTCCCTTTGCCTCATGCTGTTGATTTTCAGCACCATGAGAAATGGTCTGTGGCTTTGGCCTTGAAGGGAAGAGGTTAAAAAAAAATCTTCTGGTGCTTGTGTATATATCATAATTGGTTTGTTTTTCTTTTTCATAGCTCTTTCAACAGCTGTGGACAGATATCATGCCCTCATGAGCTGTTTTTTTCTCAAGTAGGTCCCCTACAAAACATCACAGCATTGAGTTTCCTTTCCCAAAATTAACTGTCCCCCACTCCTGGTTTCATTGAGGTTACTTACTTCTGGTTGAGTCTCCTGTCAAGATTGGTGATGTTTCTGCAGCAGGTGTCCAGCCTAATGAGGGCTTGTTTCCTTGATTTGCAGACATCCTGGTTGATGGCAAGGTCTGTGACTGTGATGCCGTGGTGACCTGCCAGGTGGGGGACCCTGTCCCCTTGCAGGTGAAGTTGACCAACTGGAGCAAGCACAGCGTGGGGCCCTTTGCTCTGACCATGATGCCCTACCAGGACTACCAGAACGGGGTGCACAACTATGACCTGCAGGATGCCATCACCTTTGTGGGGTCCAACACCTTCCACATCGACACTGTGAGTTGTTTTATCGCGATTATGTCAGGATTTTAATGACGTGCTTTGAAAGGGGCTTCATTACTCTGTTGTGCATTTTAAGGCACAGTAATTTTTTGAAAGCGCCATGATGATGGCAGCTATTGCTAACAGTGCTGCTGCATTCATCTGGAATGGTCTCTCTGAAATGGTTTAAGACTGCAATTTCCTACCATGCAAACCACTAGTAAATTATCAGAGGCAGCAAATTCTGGTCACTCCAGATGTGGCTGAATGTGAGTGGGTAACCCTAGATTGAATGTTCAATACCATATTGCCAGTCCCTTGAGTCACCCAGTGCAGCCTGCAGTAATAGATTTTAAGTAACTTTTATTTTTTTTTCTTTAGTCCGTAAGAAACATTCCCCAGGCTGAGCCAAGGAACTCAGCAAATCAGTTTTAGTCAGGTCCTGAGGAAACACAACAGACTGCAAAAAGAAAATGCTAAGCATTAATGGGCAATCTGATGAGTTGGTTCATTTCCTGGATGCTTAGCATACTGTTATAAAACCATACAGAAATGCTTAAAATGAGGCTTAAAAAACAAAAACGATCCCCTTTTTAAAACAATTGAGATTATGACTTTTTCTCTCAATTTCTCTAGAAAATTCAAGTGTAGGAGCTTTTCACTTATAAGGCAAGACACTGAAAATACAGATAACACTACTGTTGCCCATATCCTTCCCTCTCAAAAATACAACAACACAAGACCTGGAATGAAAATTTGCAGGCAATGCTGCAGGGTGGAATGAGCAGCATTTCTGGTAACTCATGAAATAAATATGAAGAAGGGGGTGAGTGTTTGGGATAGTGCTTAGGACCTTTGTTTAGGTTAGATCTTCAAATTGGTAATAAAATGTGTCTGTCAAAATTAAATATATAAGTGAACCTTAGTTAGAAAGAAATTAAAGGTTAACCACAGAGAAAGTCACCATGCATATTTTTCAATTACTCATCACAGGAGAAAATATTTCTAAAAGCTAATGAGCATGAAATATACCATCAACTTGAATTTTAATGGGGGCTAACTGCATTCTTATAGCTGAATAATTTAAATATGTCAACAGAAATCATCCAGGGATGGCTTTCTTTGACTCTGTTCCTGACAATGTGGAGTTTTTAATCAGAGTGGTGATGTTTGGATGCCCAGCTGCCAAAGGGCCTGACCCTCCAGGCTAATGAGGGAAAAGGGAGATGTCAGTGTGATGTATTCTTACCTTCTGATTGAGTCTCCTACAGGGCAGAAAGTCAGGAGGTCACATCTCTGGTGCCTGCCCAGGCAGCCTTCTCATACATTATGGTCCCTGCTTTTGCCCCACTGCTCAGTGTTTTGACATTTCTCCTGTAAACACAATCCCCAAGAAGTTAAAAATAGAATTGTTTTCTGCTGCTTGTCCTCCTTCCCATACAAAAAAGGTGAAATGGGCAAAATGTCGACTCTTAGACAAGAAGTTACATTTCACAGTGTGTAGTGTTGGCACTACACAGGCTGCTGGAGAAAGTGCTTGGTCACGTTTCTTTGGGGCACACAGCCCTGATTGTGGAAGAAAATCCTTTATGTCTGCCAGAGGCCCTTTTTCCCCCTCATAATAACTAATTTAGGAATAGAAAATAGATTTCAGAAAGTTCCACCTGTTTGGTGGGGACGAGAGGAAAGCCCTGGTTTGTGCATTTGATGCTTCAGGGAAGAACCACCATGCTCAGAATTGTGCTTTACTCTGAGTTTGGCCAAAAGTCAAGCAGATGTTGGTTAAAGAAAAACAAAGAAACTCATGGCTGGGTGAGATGAAAGACAACAGGAGTCTCTTTCTCTTTTTTGCAAACAAAAGTTGAGATACTGGACCAGATTCCCTGCTGGTTTTCATCTCAGTGCTGCTGTGTGGAAGCTGTTAAAAATGTCCCCATCATTTTTTTAACCTGAAGTCATGGGCTCTTGACTATTTTTCTTGTTTCGTGGAGGTGTCTTGAGGTGCTGCCCTTTCCCAGCTGCTTGTGAAAGATGCTCTCCTCTCCCCCAGCAGGCCCATCAGGACAGACACTGCCAGCACTTGTTTTTGTGCAAAGTTGTCCAGTTTAGCAAAAACCGCGTTGGTCAGCAGTTTAAGTTAATTGGGCTGACTTCACACTGACACTGGCACAGGGATACTGACATGATTTATTGCAGGGCTGAGCTAGGTGGGAGGAAGGATGGAGAATCAAGTCTGGCTTGGTGTACCACTGCTGTGTGGTCAAGAGTGAGTGGGAGCATCAGGTATTACAGGGCAGATACTCCTCACACCCTGAAAATTCACTCTGTTGTCATGCAGGAACTTCATTATTGGTACAAAACAATCCCAACAGATCCCTTTGCCTTCCTAAATGTTGTTTTCATATTGAGTCTCATGCTCAAAAATTCACCGTTATTTTTGATTGCAGACTATAAAATCTCAAAGCAGTTTCTGCTGCTACCTGGAAGACAGGGGATCTATCCAGGAATTTTCAGGATGCACATGCTGCTTTGCAGTGTGAATATAAATTGTGGAAGGGGTGAAAGTCACACAATTTTGTATTTCTCTTTCTTGTGGCTTGAAGTCCAAGCTCGAAGATTTATCTTGGAAGTAATGATGCTTTTTCACTTCTTTGTGCTTTTACCTCAGTTTGATGCAGCAGTCTGGGTTTGTGTCACAAAGTCTCTGCTGGGATATGCTACTTCAAAAAGCAAAGTCTTTTCTGGAAAATTTTAAAGGATGTTGAGTTATTTCCATGCATTTTAAATTAAGTAAAATCTGTATTTTTAATCACAACTTCTAATTTAGCTAACCTTATTTTTGTCTGTATTTGACAGAAAAAGTGACTTTCTCCATTATGACTTAAATATTTGCCATTTTTTGTTCAATGGGTGATTTTGAAACATGAGTTAACATGATAGAACCTACCATTAAAATACAGTGGATTGATTTTTTTTTAATCTTGATTCACAACACAAAGTTTATATTTTGCCCTATTTTTTTTTTTTAGTTCTTACCAATTTCTTTTTGTTGAATAATTAGTTGACCAGACAGAGTTGCTTTTTTGCAAAACGAAAACAAAAATTACTGTCTTCTGTGGAGAATCCTGTAACTCCCAGCAAGTCATCCTCTCCTGTTGTCCCTGCTTGTGCCATTACTTATTCTCAAGCAGGATTTTTTCCTGTGTGTGTTATCACACACAGGCTCACACAATTGGTAGTGGGAGATGAGGAGAAATTCATTAGTAGATGGTCATTTTGAATCAGCTCAGAAGCCAGGGTGAACATTTGCTCACTTCTGGCAGGTCCTCTGTGGCCCATCTGGAACAAATTATTTTTCTTGGCACTGTTTTATTCACAGTGTAAACTCTTTGGGGCAGCGAGCAGTAGCTGGCACCAGCCCTAATCTCCAACTGAGCTCCCTAAGTACTACAGCAGTATAAATAAGTAGTAATTAGTTCTAAGCAATCGCAGTCCCACATGGTAGCCTAAATCAGGGAAGGATTAGGATGGAGCTAGAAACTTAATTTTTCTTCTACCTTGGTGGAACAAAGGAGCAATGTGGACTTTTTGCCTCGATTTTCGATGGTTATTTTCTGAGGTACAAGCTGCTCGTTTTTGTTTCCACTAATGATGGAATTTTAATAAAACCTGTTTTAACTCTGCCCTGCCTCAGGAATGTCAGTGTGCTGATGAATGATTCAACACACGTGCAGGCACATATCTGAGCAGTGACATTACCAGAGCTCTGTGCTGCTGGGCTCAAGGACAACACGAATTTGGTCTGGGTCAGGCACGAGTCGTGTTCCTGGTAGTTTAGCTGGGTCATGCACTGCAGTCAGTGGGGTGGGGTGTCCTGCCAGCTGTGGAGGTGACCACCTGAACAAGGCACTCTGAGTGGCTGAGCAATTCATCGGAGCTTATGCAGTTTAGGGAAACAACTTGCCTCAATCTGCATTTGATCAGGTGAACCCTTGTGCTGAACAGCTGGCTTAGATGTGGACATCCCACTTTACAGACATTTGAGTGGATTCAGTTCCAGACTGAGACACCCCAATGAGGAGGGGTTGCCAAAGGTTCTGACCCTCTAAGCTCCCATGGAGGTGGGTCTGTAGCAGGTAGGACCTGCCTTATTAACACAGGGCTGAGATTCAGTTGCCTAAAAGTAGATGTTTGCCATCATACAAGTGCTGTGTGTATCCTACCAGCCACCAGAAGCTGCCAGAAATCCTTTAAGGTATCCTGGGCATCTTCCCAGTCCTGTGCAGGTGTTCCAGTGCCTTAGGCCACCCCATTACTTGTGTTTAGGCAGCTCTGTTCTGGCTCTGCAGGCTGCCTAGGGAGACCATTCTGTGTTTGCTCCGCTGTCTGTATTGACTAGCTCTCCTCCTTCTGTAGTTCCTACTTGGATACCTTGTACTGTCAAATGTAGGTTTAACCTCAAAATTAGTCCTGTGCCTGGTGTAGCAGCTGGGCTGGATGTGACCCTTTACTGACAGGGTTTCTGCAGCTGATTGATTCTTTTGGAATGTTTGTAGGCAGCCCCACTGGAGACACAGCCTTACTTTCCAAAGTTGGTTCCTGTTTTGAAGGAAACATCTTGTGACTTCTGCAGAGCCACCTGCACTTAAGCGAGGCAAAGGTTTTCAGGCTCATTTTGCTTCCCTGTTTCTTCTCCAAACCACAAGTGTTGATACAGTGGTGTGGTACAAGAGCTGTGGGCAGAGCCCAAACCATGACTGTGCTGTCTGGTGTTGCTGCTCTGAGGCTGAAGCCACCTTCCTGCTTGCCAAGGGCTCTGAGCTGTGCTGTCACAGATATTCCTTCATGATGCAGCGAGATTGGGAAAAATGGACCAGGAGCTTGAAAAAGTGAGGCTCCTGAGGAGGCTTTGTTTGCTGTTTGCCTGCACCCACTGCTGGCATTAGTGCCTGCCTCTGCCCTCCCTGGATCAGAGTCCACATCAGTGCCAGTGAGGCAGAAATCAGGCAGGCAGCCCTGGGAGAAGGGGAAGGAAGCAAGAGGGGCCGTGGCTTGATGTTGTTGTGCGTGTCCAGACGCGGTGCCAGAGGGCAAGAACTTGTACCCAGCAAGGAGAGGAGATGCCAAGGACAGGGTCAGGGAGCAGCTGGGCTGCTCTGATCATTCACGTGCATGACACGATGCTGATACAAGTTTGTTGTAGGTCAGCACCAAAATCAAAGCGAGCCTGGGCTCTGCAGCTCCGAGGATGTGGCTGCTTGTGAGCAGACAGGCCCTGGTGCAGGAGCTGCAATTCAGAGTCACAGAAGCACAGAGTGGTTTGGGTTGGAAGGGAACTTAAAGCTCATCTCATTCCAACCCCTCTGCCATGGGCAGGGACACCTTCCCCTATCCCAGGTTGCTCCAAGCCCCACCCAGACTGGCCTTGAACGCTTCCAGGGATGGGGCATTCACAGATTCCCTGGGCAACCTGTGCCAGTGCCTCACCACCCTCACAGTAAAGAATTTTTTCCATATAGGTATCCTAAATTTCCCCTCTTTCAATTTGATCCCCATACTCTTTGTCTTACCACTACAGATCCTGATGGAGAGCCTTTCCAGCTTCTCTGTAGCTCCTTCAAATATTGGAAGATGCTGTGAGGTTTCCACTCAACCTTCTCTTCTCCAGGCTGAACAACCACAACTTTCTCAGCCTGTCTTCATAAAAAAGCTGCTCCAGCACCTTTAGTAATTTTGTGGCCCCTCTCTGGACTTCTTCCAGTTTAGAGAGGTCCAACAAAGCAGACTGATAGCCCAGGGGACTACACAGGATGCATGTCTCCCCTGTCTAAAGAACCCAGCAGGGAAAGTCCAAAAAAAGCCAAACCTACAACAGGAGACAATGGAAACAGCTCATTCCCTTCACTTCTGAAAGCTGCAAAGAATCTGCCTCATGGAAGGTTGTGGCTGGAAGTTTTCAACTCTCTGGAATATCCTTGAGTTCCCTGCACTCCTGAAATCTTCATTTGCCTTTCCTCTCTTCCCCACCATGGCCATCCCATCATCCCTGCTGTGGTCTTCCCAAGCAGTGGCAAGCTGTCCCTCAGCAAAGAGTGTCCGTGAGCACTTTGCCAGTTCACACCCCATTGTTCATGTCCCAGTTTACCATAGGATGAAATTTTCTGTAGTGGGGAACAGCCCTGATCACCTGTCTCAGAGCCTCAGCCTTTATTGGGACTTTTCTGCTGGGATGAATCTGCCTTTTCACAATTTTTTGAAAAATTCCATCCAGCGGAATAGCTTTGTGTTGATTTGGTGTTTTGCATTTGCTGTAACTTTAACTCAGTTCTAGGCATCTTGAAACTGGATTTAACATCTTGTGGAAGCAGATACTAATTCAAACATTATCACATGCTGAACAGTGGTGGGAGTGTTAAAGTTAGAAATTACTGAAGTGTCTTGCTGAAATGATGGACTGAGATATATTATTTGTTGTGAAGATATGGATTGTAGATGGATTTGTGATGAAGGAAGATACATAAATGTAGAAACAGTGTGAACTCTGTATATTTAATTTGGACAAGTAAAATCAGGATGGCTACTCTTTCTGGGAAGTTTCTTGCTAAACTTCATTATTTCAATGATAGAGACCTAAGTTCCTGATTAGAATTTGCAGTCAGATTGTGTCTCAGTAATAAGTGAGAATGAACTTAGTTATTGCTAAGCTGTTAAATGGTGTTTAACCATGTATTTAACATTAATTCAGAGACATGATTTAGAACTTTAATAGAGATGTTGGTAAATGCAGTCTAAGGAGAGATTTAGGGTGATCTCTACCTTAAACAAATTCTGTTTTGGAATCAGCGGCTCCTAAAAGTTCATGTTCTGTTTTGAGCTGTGGCACAGATTTACTGCATGAGGGAATAACAGGATTAATTTTTTAATCCAACAGTTTTACTAGAATAGGGACGAGATGTTTACTCCTTTTTGTATGAAAGCATTACTAAGATGTGAATCTGGAGTACTCTAAGACCCTTTGAAGGAGCTAATGAATTGCAAGCTGCAATTAATTTGCTTTGTCGGTGTTTTATTTGTACTGATTTCCGTGTTCTCTTCCCCAGGTAAAGCCAACCAAAGACTCTGTGTACGTTGGAGCACTTCTCTTCCTCTACACGGGGGATTTCTACCTGAATATCAAATTCCATGAAGACAACTGCAGCAGGGAGCTGCCTCTGTCCTGGCTCTGCCTTCCCAGTGTCCACATCCGTGCCACGGAGCCTGTGGCCCCAGCTAAGCTGTAAATGCGCTGTGTGCTACTTGATTAACCACAGCACACAGCAGGGCTTGGCACATCCTCTGCTTGACCCCAGCTTGTTTCTGTCCAACCCCAGGACACAGTCTCTGCTTTGGAGGAACACTTTCTGAGCTGGCTGACAGTCATTTGGACAGCTGCTTTAGCTAATTTCAGAGGAAGGGAGGGAGAGAGAGATTTGAACTATGCTGAAGTTTTCCTCTGTTTCCAGAAAGCCTTTGAAACTGTGTGCATTATGCTTCAATATATTCCATTGATATCAGTGGTTTGAAAGAGTCTTGAAGGCTGAATTTTGCCACGTGTTTGAAGGTCTTAAATCCTATTTGAATAATCCTGTTTGATCATTTTTCAATAAGCTTTGTGTATCTGTATGAAATTCCTCCTGGTTTATGCTGGACCCATGGCATCTTCCCTTTGGGTATAGATTTCTGTTAGATTTGTTCACTGGCTTGCTCTTGTTTGTTTGTTTGCTGAGAATTTGGTGTCTTTGGTAGTAAATGGCAGAAGTGGTGCTTTTTAGTGTGCTACTGAAAGTAAGAATAGCCTCCAGTTATTTCTCTCCCTCCCCTGAGCCCAGTGCCACTTGCTCCTGGTAAAGTCACTGCCTTTAGTTTGGCAGATCTATGAACTAGAAAGGAGAGAGGGTGAGGAAGAGAAAAAGAGTTTTGTCCTTGAGAGAATACATAAGCCAACTTTTGGGCTGCCTAAGGCTTGCCTGTGAATTTAGGCTTTCACAGTTCTGTTTTACACAGTCATAGTCACTTGAAACATTTGCAGACTCTTAAAGATCCACCAGAATTAATCAGATGATCATTAATATAATTTTTGTGAGTTTTTGCAAACACTTCTCATCAGATTTTTCATACTAATATAATGCTTTTTGAGTCTGTTTTTTTTTTTTTTTTTTTTCCTTTTTGTTTTCTTTAAAGTTTGGGCGTGGGGTTTAAGTTTAATTATTAGGCACTTAAGGCCATGGAATTCCTGAGTGTGAAAGTAGTTGTTGAATGTACTGATAATTTAGCCTATTTCTCAGAATAATGTTTTTATATAGTGAAACATGTTTTTACCCCATGTAAAGCAGGGAGATGTCTTAGCTGTATGATTAATACATTATTTCATGGACCATATGTTTAAAACCTATCTCAGTCTTTTCTTAAATACATAGTTAAATTCGGTGGTGGTATGCTTTGGGGGTGGATACACCAAGATGTGGCAGGGACACTCCACTTAGCTCTACATGATTTAAATGTACCTCTTTGCAGATTCTTTGTTTCTTTAGAATTCATGCAAACACAGCTCCCCCCCCCCCTGAATGCCTGGCCTGGCCCTTCCTGCTCAGTTCTGGCTCTCTGCATCACGCCCAGGCGGGCTTTTAGTCACAATTTGAGATGTGACTGGTGTTTTCCGTAGGAAAGACAATGCTCAAAGCTCCATTCATTGCATGCTTGTAAATGACTGTTCATCCTAAACATATTGCTAACCTGAGGGATCTATAGCTGTAGCATGGTGGCTGTATTTCCAGTGTATGCAGGGTATTATCTCTAAAAACTTGTGTTGTGGCAATATTATCAATGTTTGTGCTTGAGCTGTGGCTCTGTGCTCAGCCCTGAAAGAGGAAGTTTTCAGCCTTGATCTGATGAAAATCTGAGCCCTGCTGAAGACTTACTTGCAATGATTCACTGCTCTGTCAGGTACCAGTGAGGTCCAGTTACAAAACTGTTCCTTAGACTGGCTCTGGGCCTGAGACAAACCTGCAGAGAGGGTCCAACACCTGAGCTGGGTCTGTTTTTCTGTGTGGGTGGAGCTTGGCAGACCAGATTGTGCCATGAGGCTGAATCCTCTGTCATTGGATAGGCAATACACAGGAAAATATGATCCAAGGAGAGCAGGAACTAAACCAGTACATCTTCTCTGTAAAAGCTTGGTTTTGACATGAGTATCTGTACTATGTTGCACAACACTGTTGCAGCAAAATCCAAATTGGGTTTTATTCAGTGTTCCCAGAAGATAATCTGTAGATTCTAGGAATACAGCTAAGGCTTTATAAGGATCACGTTGCATTTGATATGAAAATATTGTAAAGTAGGTGTTGCAGTCAAGATGCTTCAATTTACCCAGCTAAGGGACTATTCTCTAATTAATTTTTAATGGGAAGAGAGGGTTTTGTTCTGTGGAGCCTGTCCTGGGATGCAACATTCCTGTGCCTTTTACTTATAAAGGATCCTGATCTACAGCCCACTGAAGCTGTTGGAATGGGAACAGGTTTTATTATAACAAAAGCAGGCTGCATATTTTCTAGGTATCCAATATGCCATTATAAACCTGCCATGTGTGCACATAAATACAAGTTCTTATGTGTGAGCTGACCCTTAAAGGTTTATCTGATCATTATATGGTAGACTACTCTGTCCCTTTTCAATCTGGATGCTTAGTCGATTTGGCAATTATGGTATCTTCCCCCCTTTTCTCACATTTCTACTTGTCTTGGTGAGAGAGATGAAACACAAGACATTCCTCCTTCTGGGGTTCATTTTTAACCTGTCCAGAAGGAAGATATTTAAGTTTTAGTGTAATTTGGAGAAGGGTTGAGGGAAAGGTGCTTAAAAGCACCGGGGTTGCTGTCAGGATTGCTCCTTGTGTTGCTTGAAAGAAGGATGATTCTTATCTGGCACTTTCCTTTCTTGGTACTGAAAACTTTCTCTGAAACATCCAGCAATTATTTTGAACATGATGAACTGGACTGTTCATTGTAAATCTGATACGAACCAGTGGTTACAATAAATTATTCCTAATTAAAATGGCCATTGCTGAGAGCAGATGTTGATCCTGTATATGAATGCACTGGAGAAGCATAAGTTATGTAACTTTAACTGAATAAATGCTTGTGTCTCGTTATTTACACCTCTGCCAGTCTCTCCAGTCTGTAGTTCTTGGTTGTGTTCTTATGTGGTTTTGCTGATAATAATGCATATCTCTTGACTCTGTATCGTGTCTCTGAAAGAATGTGTTGGGCCCTGGAACTGAAATTTCCACTTCACTCAAACTTTCTCTTCCTAGGTGAACTCAGAGGTGGTGAGCCCTGTCTGCTCCTGACAGTGCCCATTCACTGTCAGCTGAGGAGAGAGAGGGGCACTGGGCATGAAAGGCAACAAATGGCCAGAAGTTGTGCCCAGGGAGGTTCAGGTTGGATATTAGAAAATGTTCTTCCCCCAGAGGGTGGTTGGGTGCTGGAACAGGCTCACCAGGGAAGAGGTCACAGCCCAGAGCCTGCCAGAGCTCAACCAGTGTTTGGACAGTGCTCTCAGGCACATGGTGGGACTGCTGGGGATGGTCCTGTGAAGGAAGGGGTGGGAGTTGGATTTGCTGATTCTCCTGGATCCCTTCCAACTTGCCTTAATCTGTGACTCTGTGAAATGCCTCAGTGTCCCAATACTGATGTTGAGGGTGGTGAGGCCCTGGCACAGGTTGATCAGAGAAATGATGGCTGTTCCATCCCTGGAGACAAGGTTGGGTTGGACAGGGTTCTGAACAGCCTGATCCAGCTGAGGATATCCCTGCTCATTGCTGGGGATTGGAACTAGACCTGTAAATGTTCCTGGCAACCCAGAGCATTCCATTATTCTATCACCCTTTCCATCCTTAGAGAAACAGCTCAAAGGCTGGAAGGACCATCTTGGGAGACTGACTGCAAGCACTTAAAAACCATTTGATGTCCAGCCTTGTCTGAGCTCCTTCCGTCAGCCCTGGGGCTCCTGTGTTTGGATTCCCAATCTAGAAGCTCATAAGATTTCCTTAGTGAGGGACAGCAGCACGCTCCCTTCCTTGAGTCCTCTGTCTCTCTTCCTGGGTGTGAGCTGTGTTTGTCCCTGGAATGGGCTGTGCATCCATCCTGCTTGCACTCCACACCCCAGAGCAGAACTGGCTGCCACCTTCCTGGGATGGAACCAAGCCCTCTGCAGCTCTGGGGGAGCAGCTCAGCTCCGTGGGCACGGGGAGGGTTTGTGTGGCACAGGAGGGATTTGAAGGCTTCCTTACAGGTAGCTGCTTTACAGAGCTTTGCAAACACTATGCTCTTTTCTTAAGATAGAGGACACAAAAGATCTGGACAAAGTTTTTGTGTCAAGTGTTCCACGATAGCTGTTTCCTTCTGGGGTTAGGTCAGAGCTCTTGGGTTGTTCAGCATCATTTTAGCTCTTAGCTTCTCATCTTGCTCTTTCTCGCATCCTTCCCACTGACTCTTCCACTCACTGCACTTTTCTGCTTTTCTTTGTTTGGGCCCAACAGAAAGGATCAACTTTTCCCTTTCTTTTTTTCCTTCCTCTGCATCTCTGTTAGATCCCTCCTAACTCGTCATTCATTTTGGGGAAAAAATTGCTTTGAACCCAATTTCAGCTGCTAAACTGGAGCCTTACTCTCATATATCCTCTCTTTAAAGCATCTTGAGCTATCTCAGTTGAACAGGATCTTGTCTGTTTTGTTACACTCTGATATTTCTTGTTGGAAGGATACTTTAGGCCATTGCATTCATGATGCATCAATTCCATAATGCCAGTGGGACTTTGTGTGTAGGTGACATGTCATTTTACACACATTGCTCACTTCCTGGCCCTGTGTTCCTGATTCTGCAGGATATCCAAGCATGTGCCTAATGTTAAACACATCAACAGAAAAGCATTAATAGGCTCTCTTTTGACAGCTAATTCAGTCACATCTCCCTGGGAAATTTGTTAACCCTGTGCCCAGATGTGCAATCTTCATCCAAACCTGCAAATTTGTCACAGAGGCCCACATGCCATTGTGTTGCATGGGCTG
Organism: Brachypodius melanocephalos; assembly: GCA_013398615.1. Taxonomy (NCBI): domain Eukaryota; kingdom Metazoa; phylum Chordata; class Aves; order Passeriformes; family Pycnonotidae; genus Brachypodius; species Brachypodius melanocephalos. The sequence goes on from VZSR01000824.1 coordinate 3,559,521, forward strand.
TCACCACTGGCTCCCTGGAGCTCTGGCACAGGGAGAAGGCATCTCATCAAAATCTGGCACTGTGTTTATACAAGTCTGGGAGAGCAGATCCTTCCAGGCCAAGATGTGCTCAGTGTGTGGCTATGCCAAGCACAGAAATGCACCCTGGAGGTGTAAATCAGATGCACAGACTTGCCTGGGGAGCCACGCTGTCCCCAGCACTGTGCACCAGGCAAAGCAGAGCTCAGCCACCTCCTGCTTGCAGTTGCTCTTCCAAGTGTTTCTCTCCCAAGGGCTGCACATCCCCCAGCCTCCCCATCTTCACAGCCACAGGAAAACTCAGGAGTGCTCAGAAATCACTTGGCATAAGGGAAGGCATATGCTAACAATGAGGCAACACAGCACCATTTCTGTGATGGATCCTCTGCAGAGAATTTGCTGCAGCCCAGAGTTTGCAGATGCCATGGCTGGGGAAGGGAGATTCCAGCCCCTCTTCAGCCTGGATTTAACTTGAACAAAACAATGTAGACACTGCCAGAGAGAAATCAGGCCAACTTTTGAAACAGTTTAACAACGAGCATCTTGTTATGAGGATGTCATCACTAATCTGTGTCAGAAATGGGGCCCTTCTGCTCTCCAAAATCTGCCCATGTTCTTACAAACTGGTCCAGGCCAGTGGCTGAAGTGATGCCATGGTCTGATTCAGGCATCTGCTTTCCACCTCCTCTCCCAACAGCTCAGATCCAGAGCAGAGATGCCATTCCCTCCCAATTCCTTTGCCTGATTCACCTCTTCGTGTGGCCACACAAGGCTGAACCCATGCAGTGGGTTTGGGTTGAAAAGGGGAAAGAAAACTCAGGGGAGTGTTTTCCTTTAGTGTGTGCACACGTGAGTGAGTTGCTGATGTGAAGCTGCATCATCACACAGAAGCCTGTGAGGTTCCAGCATCCCAGACCAGAAATTTTGAGGTAGAACAGGGGTAAATGAGCAGTTAGAGGAAAGGAGAGAAAAAAATGCAGAGGGAAATGGTACAGGGCTACAAACAGACACCTTCACAAGGTGCCCGAAGAAAACTGAGATGAATCAAGGTGAAACAGGTTATGTAACTGCCACAACATTAAAAATAGGTTATGCTGTATATTAAGATTTCATTTATAAATTGTTTATAAAGCATTCATAAATGTTAGATGTGGTAAGCACGTTATGCACACAAATACTTTGTGTTCCAGCATTATCGATGGCCGTGTCCACGGCAGCTGCAGGTGTTATAGATGGTTAAATCACAGCTCTGGAGACCAGCAGTTCAACAGCAATTCACAATAAAAGATTCATCAATCACCTCTACATGTATCAAGGAATTATGTGCTCTTTCTAAATGGAACCTTAATATGAAGTGTGACCTTAGGAACTGTGCAACGGGGAACTTTTGCCTCTTTCATCCTTTTTTATGTTCCAAAAAAAAAAAAAACCCAAACCAACAAAACACCAACATCTGCCCCCACTCACACCATCCCCAACTCTCAATTCACTAGTTTAATAATGATTTTGTTTTTCCTCACCTCTGGCTTGAGAAAGGCCACAGGCTCTTGAGAATTAAAAGGCTTTATGGAAAACATACATCTGAAGTGCTCCCCTCTGCTGCAAATGTGTTTAGTGTGTTTTAGGGGTGTGGACTTCAGGGATACATAGGGATGTCACCCCAGCAGGATGTCACCTTGCCAGCCAAGGTATCTGTAGATCCCTGGAGAAAGCACAAGTGCAAAAGTAACATGAATGTAAATTAAAAAAGAGAAAAACAGAAGAGTCATGAAATAAGACTTGAACACAATGATTTAGTTTATTAAAATGAGCCCTACATCCAGCTCTGGCCATTTGCTTACATGAAAAATGTCACCAGAGAAGATCCCATCCCATCCCATCCCATCCCATCCCATCCCATCCCATCCCATCCCATCCCATCCCATCCCATCCCATCCCATCCCTCATTCCTGTGCAGAGCTGAGTCTCACAAGACTTTTTCACGAGTGGAAGGGAAAGAAGCTGCTCCTGTCTTTCCACTCTTGGCTGAAGCTCTGGCCAGGGCTGTGTCTTTACAAGTCTCTTGAGGAGGGCACTGCAGGGTCCTGGCCCAGGTCTGTAGTGTTGGAATTGTGTACCAACATTAGCCACTTGCATGTGGTGTCAGAACAAAGCCCACGGATAATGTGCATTTAAATGTCACACAAAAATAAGACAAAATAGATGCAAATGCTCTAGGATATTATTTTCAGCACAAGTATTGAGTAAATCTACCAGATTTTTCCTTTTGTGCAGCTCTCCAAATGTTGCTGCTGTTGGTTTCAGTATAAAATCACATCTTCTAAAGCTTGTCCATGCTGGGAGCCCGGTGTCACACAAGCTCTGTTGAGAGAAACAACAGGAGGGATCAGTGATGTTGATAACACAAACCTCTTTATTAAAAAGCACTGGATATGAACAGCAGCCACATGATCTGTGCTTCCCAAAAAATCCACAGGGCAAGGGGGCTCTGTAAGGAAACACCCACCCTGCATCAGAAAAGTTTCCAACCTGAAATGCTTGGTTTTTACAGTGGCTGTAAAGAGAGGCCAGGGTGATGAGTTGACATGGAAACATCCACTTACTGAACCAGTGCATTCAGATGAGATAAATCAGAACCACAGAATGATCTGAGTTGGAAGGATCCTTAAGGATCTAGTTCCAACCCCCACCTGCCAAGATACACCTTTCACTAGACCAGGTTGCTCCAAGCCCCATCCAACCTGGTCTTCAACATTTCCAGGGATGGGGCATCCACAGCTTCTCTGGGAAACCTGTGCCAGAGCCTCACCACCCTCACAGTAAAGAATTTTTTCCTAATGAGCAATCTAAACCTATTTTCTGTCAGTTGAAAGCCATTTCCCCTTGTCCTATAAATCCCCATATCCTGTCCCATCAAACATGGATGAAGTTAGCAAATGCGTTTAAAAGTTTCAAAGACCCAAGGACACAGCTCTGAACCCCAGCTCTGAGCACAGGAGACTCATTTCTTTGGAGATCAGACAGAGCAAACCCCTTTCCCTCCCCATCCAGGATGCAGCTCCATGGGGTTCAGGTTTGTACATGGACTCTTCAGGCACTGTGGTACAAGCTGGAGGACTGTGGCTCATTCCCAGTACTTTTCCTTTTCACCACACCCACCGTGGGCCAGGTGCAGGGTGACCTTCTGGGCGAGCAGGGCACCAGGCAGCCTGTCAGCAAGGAGCCACATGATGGGGAAATGCAGCTCTCCTGGGGGGGCACCCATGTGAAATGTCCGGGGGAAGAGGGAAACCTGCTGCAGCTTTATCTCAGCTCTGTGCAAACCTGCCCTGGTGAGACCTTCAGCTGAGAGGCTTTTTGAGCTGTTCCTGAATGAGCATGGTCATATTTTCCCTCTGTCTGTTCCCTGCACCCCTGGCTGCACTGTAGATAAGGCAGCAGTGTTTTGGCAGCTGGGAGGTGATGCTCTGTCTGTTTGCACATGCAGGACACTAATGGAATCGTGCCACCCATCACCAGCACTGGGGTCAGTTCGCCTCTGCTCGTTGTGCTGGGGACATTGGCTGGTTGTTTTGGTGGCAATGCAAAGAGAGCAATGGCTGTTCTCAGTACCAAAAAAAGCCCCTGCACCAGTCTTGCTCCCTACTCCCTTGCCCATTTCCTAACTTCTTTCTCCCCTAGCTTCTTTAGATTTTTAGTTTCAGGGTATTTTTTTCTGACATCAGATTTATTTATTTCATAGCCCTTCACTGTTCTCAGTGTCACTTTTCTGCAAGGAGATTGCACCATTTTTCCTGTTCATTCAAACCCTGAGATTCTGGGTTTGGAAAGAGAGAGTCCTGAGTCCTATGCCTTGGATGAAGTTGAAGTGTTTTCTCTTTGTGTTCAGGTGCATCTCACGGCTTGACCACCTCCTCCCTTGCTCTGCTGCCCGCCTGATTTCAAGGTTAGGCACTGAGAGAACAGCTAGTCCCACTGTCTGGGCTTTCCAATCACACCTGGCACATTTGGTTTGAATTATTCCACAACACTCCTGTGCTCTCTTCCCTCCTCTACCTTTCCTCCCGCTGGCTCCCCACCACCACACAGGTGAGACTGGTTCTGGTGGCCTTGGTGCAGTGGAGAGGAGGCAAGAGGAGAGGAGGTTTAGTATCACCTCACTATCTCTCACAAAATCTGTGTTTTGTTGCTTAGTGACAACATCTTTGTCCTCTGTCCCAGTGCTACATGTGAAATGATGGATGTGGGGTGCTGCCCTGCAGGGAGGAGTTAAGCTTTGCTGAATGCCACCTCTGGCTCAGCCCTGGGGATGGGGTTCCCAGCTCCTCTCCCAGACACTTCAGGGCACATCAGGCCCTGGCACTGCAGATGGGCACGGTCACCACCCAGCTCCATGGCACTGAAGCAGTGATGGCTCTCTGCCACATTCAGAACTTGTGCCCAGGGGAGGGTGGGATGAGATCTAGGGGCAGATTCTTGCTGCCTAGAAGGACAGAGTTCCTCAGACCAGCCCACAGAGCTCAGGAGTGAAAGACAACTGTCTCACACATGTGTAGGAATGGCTTTTTCTTACTTTGACCTGAAGTTTATTTTTATTCCACAGTCTTTCCCAGGAGGAAATACTTCAGCAGCTCTTTTTCTCACTTCCACCTGAAGATAAAAAGGCAAATCCCAACTGTTTTCAAGCCTCTTTTTTGTGGATACTGTAATTCACATGAAGAGAGGAGGGTCTGGAGCTGCAGGCAGTGACAGCCAGAATGTGTGACAACCCAAAGAGAACAGCAAGGGAGCAAAATGACAGCCACCCTCAGCTTGTGCTTGTGAAGCACCTTCTGCTTGTGGGTCCAACAACAGCCAAAAGGGGAGGGGAGGAGGGGAGAGAAGAGAAGAGAAGAGAAGAGAAGAGAAGAGAAGAGAAGAGAAGAGAAGAGAAGAGAAGAGAAGAGAAGAGAAGAGAAGAGAAGAGAAGAGAAGAGAAGAGAAGAGAAGAGAAGAGAAGAGAAGAGAAGAGAAGAGAAGAGAAGAGAGAAGAGAAGAGAGCTATTTCAGTTGGAACAGATCTATAATGGTCATCCAGTCCAACTGCCTGACCACTTCAGGGCTGACCAAAAATTAAAGCATGTTATTAAGGTTGTTATCCATTTGACTCTTAAGCACTGACAAGCTTGGGGAACAGACCAGTTCTCTAGGAAGCTGCTTGTAGTGTTTGACCTGACCTCTGAGTAAAGAAATATCCCCCCACAAGAAAACCCAAGGCATTGTGAATTAGGAACAATCAATGACTCAGAATTGGACCAAAACTAAAAGAGTGACAAAACTCTCCATCTGTATCACGGAGAAGACCTCAGGGATGAAAGCCTGGTTCAATCAAAATGAAGCAGATGCTGTATGAAAATGTGTATTTTGTGGGCTACCTGTGACTGACAATGCACCAAATATATTTTGGACAATCTTTCTTGCTAGTAAACCCTGCCTAATCCATTCAGGGGACTGGAGTGGCTGCGGCAGTATTCTACACCAAAATAATATTCAATTTCTGTCTTGCTTGATATTTTTTCATACAACGCAGCACAGTCTCAGCTGAAAACTGCATTGCTGTTCTTAGAACAAAAGATCTCTGCTTTTAGGTAAGGTATCCATTTGCATTAGGAATGCCCAGGGGATGTGGATAGAAGAACATGCTTTATCCACAGGCAAGGTTGAGTAGGGCTCTTGGTAAGCCCCAGCTCCTCTGTCTCAGAAAAAAAAAAGAAATTAAAAAACCAAGTCAGGGCTTGTAGTAACACATTTGGACAGTATTTTATCTGCCATGCTGGGCAGCAAACCTGCACCTGCAATGGTGCACAGGAGGGCTGTAACAGCAGGAACATACCTCTGGAATGGATTTAGAGATAATAAGAAATCATCTTAATGTGACTCTTGAATGTACAGGGGACCTGGTAATAGTTACCATAGGTACACTTTCATTAACTCCCTTTAATTTAAAAGCTCAGTGTTTGCAGGGATCTTTTACTGGCAAGAAAAAGTGAAATCAAATGAAAAATAATCCCTCTGAAAAGCAGTGCTGCTGTTTCCCTTAGGAGCTGCAGAGCACAGAGTGAAATCACCTGCACTGACCTCTCCAGCCAGGTCCAGGGTTGGTGCAGCCTGGGCCACTCGAGCACTGCCAGCCCTGCAGTGCCACCCCAGTGTCCCCCATTCCCCCTTATCTCTGCAGCAGGGACACCCCATGCTCACTGACTACAAACAGGGCTTGGGTGGGACCTTTCCAGGGAGCAAAACACAAATGACAGCACCCAGCATGTCACGGGAGCTGTGCCTTTCCCCCATGTTCCAGGTGAGACTGGGCACAGCCCAGGTTTGCAACAGTGATGTTCCTCCACCCAGGAATAACCCATGTTCAGACTCAGTGGGGAAAAAAAAAATCAAAAACGTGGTTTAATACCCAAACCTAGTATAGCTCTGCAACAAAATATCTAAATGATATAATCAGGATGCAAAGTAATTCTTCCGAAAGATAATAAGCTATTTGATCTACCCAGTGCTGTATCTGCTCAAATCCATAAAAACACCATGAAAATTAGGAATCTCAAAACAAAAGCCTGGAGCTGAAACTTGTGATGGCTGAGGCCAGGGGAGACAGAGCATTGCTTCAACACAGGGATGCCCAATTCCCTCCTCCACTCCCCACCCTCCACCCTTTGGAGGTTTGCACCAACTGTGGCAGGGAACCAGGAGCAGAGCTGACCCAGCTGCCTGCTGGTTGACTTCTCAACATCTTGCTGAGCTCTTCTCCTCGTTGTTCTGTGAGCTATTCAGCTGTGTGAAAGCTTTCATACAGATTCAAGCGTTTCAAAGGACAAATGTGGGGAAGGCTGTGGGAAGTTTTGATGTGGTGATGGAGTATTCCTGCAGCTGCAATAGGAAATGCCTTTATTGGTGGAAGCAGGATGAGGGGTGGGGAACACAGAAAGGAAAAATAGTTGGGTTCAGGAAAGGTTTATTAAAGGAAAATATCCCAACCATTAGATGTTATCTGTATTATGAATCATATGCATTTCCAGCTCAGCTTCAATAGAGTTCCATGTTCCACAGGGAGTGTGGTGTTTCACTGAGGTGACCTTTGGGCACAGCTGGGGGGGTTTGGGGCTAAATGTGTCCATTTACTTCACCATGTCCCCTCAGCTTGCCCTTGAGACTTCTGTCAGAGGAGAATTATGGAAGCTAGAGCTACAGGGTTAACTTAAAGTTTTTATTAATGATCAAATGATGATCAGATGGAAATTAATTGTGATTAAGTGAAAATCAATTGGTGATTAAGCAATAATTGAATATTAGTGAAACAGTGATGTAACAATGAGTTGACAATGATTTTACAAAAATTTAATGGTGATTTTGGTGATGATTTAAGCAGCAGTTTAGACAGTGATTTGACAACGATTTCAAAAGTGATTTAAAAAGTGGTCAAACACTTACCTTACTCTACTACTTACTTCACTTCAAACAGTTAACCTATAGCTGGATATACAGTGCTAGCACACAATGTACTTGTAAGCCCAATGTGAAATACTGATTATCTCTTTCTAGACATCAGGTGTTGGGTAAGGGATCTTTCAGCCTCAAGAAATAACCCTGATAAATATCTCTGCCCAAGGGGTCAATCAGGGCTGTGCAGCCCACTGCCATGCAGGAGCTAAGGCATCACTGGGCTGGGGGATTTCTGTGCTATGGTTTTAGGTGGAGGCACAAGAAGTGTGCTTGGTGTCTTATGCCTGTCTCTTTTTTCTTTTATTGACTTACAGGCTACAGTTCAAAATGACCTGCAAGAAGCTTTGGCTATACTGTGAGGAGTTCATAGAAGAATCTGTCTGGGTCTTGATATCCTGGTTATATCATATCCAGTTAGCCTGCTCTTTGCTTCACATCCTGGAGCCTTCCCAGGGCTACTCCAGTCATGGCAGCCTGAAGCATATTGCTCTCTCCTCTCCAGCACTTGTGCTGTTTTCTTATCTCTCATTTCTGACTTGTTCACAATCCACTTTAGCCCTGCCTTGCCATCTGAGGTGGCAATGTCCCTTTTGCAGTTGGGTTCCAGGACATGTGGGTGCTCAGGAGCAAAAGGAGCCCTGTGTGGAGAACTGGCAAAGGCCAAGCTACACCTGGACCCCTGGCAGGCTTGACCCCAGCACCTGAGCAATGGGTGGGCATCCACCTGAGAGCCCCTGGTCTGCAGGCTGAGCATGGGAACAGACATCTCAATGGAAATAGCACTGAGAATGTTCCTGTCTCAGTGAAACTCATCCCACCACAGGCTGAGACTCCCACAAAGCATCTCAGCATGAGAAGTGACTGCTTATCCAAACCCTTCTCCCACAACCTCTGCTGCTTTGCCCCAGGCTCAGCAGGAGCCTCAGAGCAGTGTGCAAATTTGGGTGGAATTAAATCCTCCTCCTCTTGCAAGGGGCTCTGTAGGGTGCAGCCACCCCCAGGATCTGGGTTTCATGCCCCTACACCCAACTTTTCACCATCTCTCTCCTGGCCTCAGGTGCAGATGGAAACCCTCCCTGTCCCTTGGTACATCTGGCAGGTCTGGCTGTGTTTCTGCAGGCAAGGAGAGCTGACAGCCTGTGAAAGGGCCGTGCAGGGCTGCATCTCCCGAAATACTGATTTTGCAGAGAAGGCACCAGGGCTGCCAGAAACTCCTGCAGGACTCAGACCCATCGAAGGATCACAAGCAGTGCAAGTGTCGCTGGGTCCTTCTGTGAAAGCTGGAGGGAGCATGTCCCCATTCAAGGAGCAGCTGGCACACGGAATTTGTCTGAGCAGGCTGTAAAGGATCTCTGAGCCCTGCAGGGTCTGTGCAGAGCGGCTGGCACGGCTGCCTCACAGTGAGTCACACCTGTACTCCACTTTCCAACACAAGGCATTACATGCAAATGTTCTGGGGCGTTTTTGGCAAGCAGCTTCATACTGGTACCCCCTTTGCCTCTCCCCTTAGCTACAGCACCTTGTGTAACTGAGAAATATGGCATATTTATCCCATTCCTCAGGCTGTCTCTATGCTCTTTCACTGTACCTTGGAAACCAAATTTCTATTCTTGCCAACAAATCACTTTCAGATGAATGGGGGAGTGTGTGATAGCTTGGATTTCTTTTAAAATTTTTTTTAAGAATTTTTTTTTGCAATCTAAGTAAAGACTTTAGGATCTATTTTTAAAGATGATATCCCCCCCTCCACCCACTGTGCCGCAACAACTGAACACTTTGGCTTGATGAGAATATTAGTAAAGCAGTCACAATCTGTAGGGTGCACTTCTTAAAACTACATTGCATAATGGGAAAAGCATAACACAACAAAATGCAGTGGGGGCTGGGGTTTCCTGTAGTATGGGAACTGAGAAGTCATGTCTTCAGCCAGGATTGATCACCAACCCGTTCACAATAACCCACCCCCTGACCTTTCCTGCTTTTGTCCCCCAGATATAAATCTATCGATTTTAGAGCTATGCTACAGCGTGGTTACTACAATGTTTTGTGGGAAATGTGGAAGGAATGTACCTGCTTAAACAATCTCTTTTTCCTCCTTGATATATTTTGGTATTTAAGGAAACCAATAAGTACAGTAATGGCAATGATACGCCTGTAAGACAATTTGAAAAGTGCGGTTTAACCATTAGAGTCTGGGGGAATTGCAATAGCTTTAATAAAATCCTATAGGACTTCAATGAGGATAATAACTTTAAAATGTTTTTATTAGCAGCATTGCCAATACCTATTCTGAGATCTGCAGTGTTAACAAATTAGACGTGGTAAAAAAATTCCATTTGATTCGAATGGAGGCTACTATGTTCAAGGAAAAACAGCACTTTCTAGATTTTATTGGAAGTCCTTGGGAATTAGCCACCCACATGGGGTGTAATGAGTGATTAATGCTGGTCACATGCAATTTATCCCTTAAAATGTAATCACGAGCTGGTTATTTTGTGATTTGATTAAGGAGCTGCATGGACTTAGATTCAGAGGAAAACACATGGAGGAAGAGTTGAAAGACAAAGGTTGCCGCTAGGTAAGGATGTTCTTGGGACCTTGGTATAACAAAATATCTCTGATGAAGATTCAGCTTTTGCAGTGCTTTTGGCTGCTATGCATTGCATCTGTCTTAGAAGAACTGGGCTAAGTTGATGAGGTTAGATGAGTGAATTTGGCCTTTTTCTGCAGATCCTAGTGCAGCTAAAAGCAATAATATTGCACTTCAGGCCTCTGAAACACATGGGGGAGAAGAGGAACAAAAGGAACAAACATTTGATATAATAAGTTCATTGTAAGCTGAGCTCCCCTCTTTGAATAACCACTCTTTGGGAGTGCCTTTGCCTTTGACAGCAAACAGGAAACTTTGAATGATAATAATAATAAATTAATGATGTCCTGTGGCTCTGTGATTTGGCACATAATAAAGCACATTGATAGATAGATACATGTGACTATCCCTGCCACTGAGATGGATAACAACCACAGCACCACCAAGTCCTGGGGTGGAGGTTTTCTAGACCACTTCTTGTTTCTGATGTCCTAAACTAATCTGTGCTGGCCTGCAAGAGGGTTGAAACTGTCTGTTTGGGGCAAGGTGAGAAAAAAGAGAGATATTTTCTTTTCTAACAACTTACTTTCTTCTTTTTTGAGTGATTTTTTTTTTTTGTGTGGTTTTGTTGTTGTTGTTGTTTTTCTGGTAGGTATTTCTTTTGAAGGTCTGAGATGTAACCATGATGACTGAGATGCTTTCTCCAGGAGGTGTTGGATATCAAAGTCTAGGAAGAGTCTTGTGAGAACCAGGTGGTTTTGAATGAACCACAGAAGAGTCACGAGGTGTATGGCTGCAAATCTGCTGGCCTTCTGCTGGTAATTGCAGGGAGAAGAGGAGGCTGTGTCTGTGCACAAATGCAAAACAGTTGATGTGAGAATGGATGCTTATCCTAATTAACTGAGTGAAAGCAAATTCAATTTGTCTGGCAAATATGTGCATGTTGAATTCAGTTTGCTTTATAATGGTTTGAGTTTAACCCTGTTAAAGGACTGTGATCCAGGACATAATGCCTGGAAGTAAATGGGAGACTTCAACAGTGAAGGGTCTGTCCCCATCTGAGAAACAACAGGAAGAAATGTAGAATAAAAGACGAGGCAAAGAACTTCCATCTTTGCTACATGGCAACCAGTTTTAAAACAGTCTGACTGTTAAGTTTAAAGGATGGTCAATGTTTAAATGTCTACAGACAGTATTTGGCCCTTTCTGTCTTTGCATGCACTGAGATGACATCAAACATGATGTGTTTGGCCTGGTGGCTGCAGGACAGGAGAGAGGGGTTGACAGGCATTGCAAGTAGCTGGTGTTTCAGCCTGAGAGCTTAAAAGAAGGTGAACTTATTCACACAAAAATCAACCTTGTATTGAGTCCTGTCATTCATAGTTTCTCTAAAAGCTCTTTGACTCAGAGGAAATTATTTTGTTGTTTTCTAATTTGTTTCTTCTGGAAGTGGAGTTCCTCTTGGCTTCCTAAGCACTGGTGGAGATTTTCCTTCTGAACGAATGCCTCCATCTGCTTTTTCCATCTTGAATCCCTTCCCCATCACCTCTCCCTTGCCCTCTTTTGTGGTTCCTCCTGCCTTCCACTCCTTGCCACTTTTTGGATGCCTTTCCCTGCCATGGCAGACACACGACACCAGCCAAGGACTTGGCAATGCTTCCCTCCTGCAGCTCTCCTGGTGTGTCCCACACTCCTTGCCCCCAAGCCCTCCCCAGACACCACTCTCCCAGGCTTCTCCTGCCTCACCCCAGGTCCTGTGTGCAGTTTTGGGCACCACTATATAAAAAAGAGACAAAGCCATTAGAAAGTGTCCAAAGGAGGATAATGAAGATGGGAAAGGGCCTTGAGGGGAAGCTGCATGAGGAGAAGCTGAGGATGCTCTGTCTGTTCAGTCTGGAGAGCAGGAGACTGAGGGAAGACCTCACCGCAGTTACAACTTCCTTGTGAGATGAAGAGGAGGGGCAGATGTTGAGCTCTTCTCTGTGGTGACAGTGACAGGACTCGAGGACACAGCTGGAGCTGTGTTGGGGTAGTTAAGGTTGGATATTTGAAAATCCAGAGAGTGGTTGGGCACTGAAACAGCACCAAGCCTGACAAAGCTCAAGGAGTGTTTGGACGACACACTCGGGCACATGGTGGGATTTTTTTGGGGTTGTCCTTTGTAAAGTCAGTAGTTGGACCTGATGATTCTTGTGTGTCCCTTTCAACTCAGACTGTTCTATGATTCTACGACTCTTGGCCATCCCACTGCCATGCTTTCTGTCCTCCATATTCCATTTTTTTAACTTGAGCCATACAGAAATCCATTCTCTTCTCACAGGATGTCCAATCGCTGTCTTCCCAGGATCCTACTGATGCTATTAACATTTCTGTCTGGAAGTTTTGTAGGTGCTCCACCCTCAGACTGCTCCTCCAGGTTCACAGCTGCTTCTTGAATGGAATATATCATGCTGCACAGCTGGCTGTGAGGGACCATGCGGGACCTTTTGTCTGCTCTCTGTCAGGTCTAAAGCAGCACTGTTTTCCCACCACTGAGACTCACAAGACAGGTGCCACATTTGAGTTCGGCCAGCCCTCTCCCTCAGACCCTGCCCTTGCCAAATGACCAGGCAACCACTCTGATGCACTCTTTGCAGTGCCAGATTTACCTGACAGGCTTTTTTACTGAAGATTTTGAAGTAAGAGAGTCTGTCTCTTTTGATTAGTGGTGAGAAATGCCTAGAAGAGTTTTGCATGTCATTAAAATGATAGAAGGCAGAGTTTATTTTTCCCTGGAACTCAAAGTAAGGGACAACTTGCAAGAAATATCTCAGGAGATGGTCAGCAAAATATTAATTACCCCAATTAATTAAATTACATTACCCCAATTAATATTAAATGTATTTTAAATATTATAATAGAATTGATTAGAATAATATAATATAATATAATATAATATAATATAATATATAATCTAATCTAATCTAATATAATATAATATAATATATATACCCCAAATTAAATACCCTAAATTAGAGCTGCACTTGATGTAATATGGCATGAGTCTGCTTAAGTCATGGAAAGCTCAGATTAAAACCAGTTGAGCCTCTGCCCCCAAGGAATTTGATAAAAGTTTTTGATGCAACTGGTTTTGCACTAAACTCAGAGTCTCTTTTTTTCCCCTTTTTTTCTTTTTTTTCCCCAAAGAATAACATGAGGAAAAAAGTTGCTAACAGTGTCACAGAGAATTGTCATAACAAGGACAGAACCCAGCACAGGCTCAGTTACAGCAGGGGTGGGGAATTTTTGGGCAATTATTGCATCTTGTGTGAGATCAAGAGGCTTGTGGAGAATTGCATGGCCCAGTGGGAACCTGGGGAAGGTTCTTTGGGGAGCAGGACGTGCTGAGGCTCTGCTCACTTTGGCTCAGAGGGAACAGGACAGAACAGGATTTTTGGCTGCTGGTCCCTTTGAGACTGCCCCATGTCCCAGGTGCTGCTGACATCTGCATTAGTGAGCTGCACCTGGGCATCCAGGAGTGTGCTGGGATCAGTCAAATAAATCCTAAATTGTCACTGAGAACCAGAGAGGGTCTTGCTGGTACTGACTTCTAAATAATAGGGCAGGAGTGAGAGATAAGAAACCAGAGAGTCCCGTTTATTGTTGCTTAAGAGAGAGGAAGACATGTTCAACGTGGACAAATTTGCTTTTTTTTTTTCATTATTCTTTTTTTTCTAAGGCTGGAGAAGCTGTTTCAAAACTATTTCCCGCAGAACTGCAAGATGTTGGAGCAGAGGAGACAGCTGTAATTTCCAGGAAACCCAACTAAAGAATTATTATCGACAAGGCTCTTCTAGCAGACCATTAAAAACCCTGCAGCCATTTTTTCACTCCTGATATTGTGTGAGATAATGGAGTCAGTGGCTGCACAGACAACTCCTGCCTCGTTATTCTGACACCATGGTCAATAGATTCAAAGAAGCAGCTGATGGAGGTGGGACCAGAGGTTCTGCAGGGACTGGCTGAGGCACAGGAGCCACCCAGGCAAAGCCTGGCTGGAAACTTCTGCCAGCAGAGCTGTTTGGGCAGCCAGAGACCAAAACCTGGCAGGAGTGAGTGGTGGTGGGGGTGCAGTTAGGGGATAAAAGTGACCCTGGGTCTATTTCTGATCAGATGATGGAGCTGCTTCTTTCCTCCTTTGAGAAACCAGTTTTGAAACCATGAATTTTTTCATCCCCTCTAAATGATAGTTGAAACTCTTTGTAGCTCTTCCTGTTACTTTAGTGAATGAAATTCTGTGAAATTTCACATGATGGCCCTATTTATTTTTTTAAGGCATTATTTGTTAAGAAAACCGAGGCTTCTTTTAATTTTCTAGAAGCAAACTCCATTAAGAGACTTTGCTGGAGGATGTTCCTGCATAAGGACAAGGTTCCCGAGTGATCAGGGGAAGAAAACACAAAACCTGTGATCTGTGACCATAACCCATCTCTGACCACGTAGATTTGATACTGCACCAACTGAAATTATACAAAACTCATATTACTTTCAGGTGGGTTAGGTTAAATCCCTGAGGAGAATGGTTTGGAGGTAGAAGCTTGGTCCTTTCCCTTTGAAGTCTCATTAGGATTCCATCAAAAGGAATCTGACATGGGCATTTCTCTTCTAAGCCACAGAACTGGAGGCAGTTCAGAACAATAGTGACTGGATCAGATGCCCTCTCCTGTGTGATCAGAGGGACTCAAGACATGGACAGATCATCCCAGGGCATCTTCCTGCTTCCATGTCCACACCCTCCTAGCCAGAGCCTTTGTTCTAGGCTCAGGGGTGCAATGAAGATGTGGCTGGCCATGCATGCTAAATTATCCTCTCATCCTGTAGGTGATCCAATTAAACCAAATTTGAAGAGAACCAGAGAACTTCATGCTCTGCCTTGCTGTGCATGAAGTCAGCAACTTAATAATGGACATTGATCTCTAGGGCTGTCAGTCTGTCTAGGGCTGGATGGAAGAGTTTTCAGACTTTTTTCTCATCACATCATTAGGTTTCATACTGCAAGCAATAAAGTCTGTAGCCTGCAGCTGTGAAAACACTAATTTGAAAGCTATTCTGTCTTATATTTTTGAGAAGTTGCAGCTCTATTTTTTGATATATATTTGTATTTTTCTCCAAAAAAAACTCCATTAGTTATTTCAGTTTATTTTTCCCCTTTTCTGTTTTTCTGAACTTTCCTATCAATTAGACTATCTTTTTTGCTCCTTCCGTTTATTCCCTCTTCTCTTTTTTCTCCTTTCCCTCCCTTTTGTTGCTAGAGCAACAAAAACCTTCAGAGCAGAGGGGATTTACACAGTAAAGACTGGAAACATACCGTGACACTAAAGTTTTGCCTGTTATTTATGAATATAATATGAACTCTCCCGGATGTCAACCATCTATTTTAGGTGTGTTAACTTAATATTGTCTTCCCCCTTTCTACGACCATGATTTCCCAGATCTGTTGGCTTCATTCTACATCTTCAGCCTTGTAAGATCAAAAGAATAGCCCTTGGCTAGGACTGAGTGACATTATCTGAGAAAGGAGCTGTCACCCTTCAGTGGCATGTGCAAGAGTCTCTCTCTCCTCTTTCTGTTGTATTTCTTCATTCACTCTGTGTTTACTCTCCAGAGATCTCTCTGCTTTATTGGTCCCTACAGCTCCTGAGTCTTGTAGAAGTTAGCAAAGCAAAATTTTCCAGGATAGCTCTTCACCAGAGGTACCAGAGGGACATCAGTGCAGAAGCTGGACCTGGGCATAGATGTTTTGAAGGCAACTATCGTGTGAAACCTTGAGACAATTTTATCAGCCTGTATCTTTTGCATTAGTGAAAGAAGGAGCAGCACCTGCCCTTCTGCTGTTATGGAAGGTTGTGGTTAAACATGTTGGCAATATTGCACCAGGTGAGAAAAAGCCACATTTCTGTCTGAGTTAAACACAGGCTTGAAAAATAATAACAGGAGTTAAAGTGTGACTAAGCACTTCCAAAGGCTGTTGTGTTTGACACTGAATGCAGCTGGTCATGCCCTTAGTCCTTTTTAATATGATTACTGCATTGCTCATTATTTAGAGGTCTAGAAAAAGCAAAAATTGTTATGTTCTTACAAAGGTAAGTAGCTGCTCAGGTATGTCCTTATTCTTCTTACACCAACCCCTGAAGAGCCCTCTCTGTCATGACCAGGTAGGACCCATGGGGTTTAATTTAGGATTCTTTCTCATTGAATATTTTATAATGAACCATAGTTCGTCCAAGTCCTTAGGTTTGTGCCTAATGAGATCTGAAGTCAGAAGCTGATGCTTTCTCTGTGTTACAGAAGACACACTGGTGCTGTAGGCACTGCAGAGCAGCAGCTGGGGAACTTCCAACACCAATCCTGAGTGGCATTGTGTGATCACTGCTGTCCAGGACAGGCTACAGTCCACAGGAAGCAGTGCTGGATCTGCCCCTGCTATTAATGAACAAAAAGAAATCTCTCTCCTCTCTGAGCTGGTGCTGGGCTGGAGAATGAGCCATACAGGAAACTTGGCTTTAATTTCCTTTTGAATCCCCATGTTCAAATCTCCATGACTGTGATTCATTACTGCAAAATGACTCTGTTCTACCTTCGTATGTTGTAACTAGATTAATACAACCATTTCACATACATTGGTGATGACGGCCAGTGCTCAGCACACCTGGGATTGAATTAAAAGCTGCTGGGGCTGAGAGCATGAGTCACAGATACAGGCTGAGCTCGGGAGCCAACCTTTGTAGCAGTGGCTGAGAAGCACAGCTCCTGTGCATGAAGGAGGTGTGAGGGCTCTGACAGAGCTGGGTGCTGACCTGAGCCCCACCCCACTTTGATATTGCAGCCAGGAGCTGCTGGCTCAACACTGGCATGTTCATGGGGCTGAGAGCCCAAGCACGTGGGGATGGGGAATACTGACCCTCCCACCCTCTGCCAGGCTTTCTGGAGATGCCAGGTGGAGAGGACCATTCCAGGTTCTGCTGACCACTAAGTTCTGCAGTCAAAATTGCTGGCGAAGGACCCTGGATTCATTACTCCAGAGCTGAGGAAGCTTCTGCTCCTGAAACAACCGTAAAAACAGACAAAACCATGCTTTAAATAATCATTATTCTTCTTTGCATGATACCCAACTGTACAAGACATCACTACGGTTAGATGTTTTTACTGTTTATTATTATTGCTAGATATTTATCTATTACTAGATATTTACTGTTAGGTGTTTACTGTTATTAGATATTTATTTTATTTATTATTATTTATTGATATTATTTATTAATTATTTTATTTTCTATCTATTTCTTTTTATCTAAATGTTTATTATTGTTAGTTATTTATTATTGTTAGATACTTATCTGTTATTGAATACTATTATAAGTAGATATTTAGAACAGAGACTTGACAAGGGAAAGGCCTTGTCAAGCCTCTAAAGGGGAGAAATGATGCTTTAAGATTTACCTTTCATGTTTTTTAGATTCTGTCCTGCCTAGGGATGTGGTTCTGAGCCTCACATTAAGTGCCAGTAAGCTCTCTTCACAGAGTGGGTGGACAAAACAAATCCTTTTCCTGCTGAAGACCAAGGACAACTTTCAGGCCCAAAAGTATAAACAAGGGTGGACTGAAGAAGGAAAACAAGGAGGATGAGGCTTCACAAGCTGAAGCCGTAACTGGAAAATCAAACCCCAATATGCAAATGGACCAAATCTTATAAAAGTGTGAGACTTCATGACCAGTGGTCCATTTTGTGACCATTTTGGGTCCATCTTGGGTGTAGCCCTGGCCAGGCTCTTGTCCTACCCAAGGTGTACCTTAAAGGCCTTTCAGTAAATATCTACTTTATTCTCCAGCTCTGTCCAGTCTCTGTTCCAGGTCAGCCTTCCCAAGGCATCTCTGGAAAAGATAAATACATTTGAGATTGGATGCATGGAAAGGTTTGAAGGAGTATCTTTTAGTTGCCCATAGTCATTCATGAAGGTTTGTCTCTACCTGAATTCATCTCCCAGTGCAAGTGCTGCTGTGGGTACCACCAGGGAGATGGTGAGAACCAGATCTGTGTGAAAATACAGGGTCAAACCAACCACAGAACCATGCTATGTGATGAGCTGGAAGGGACCCACAAAGATCTTTGAGTCCAAACGCTGGTCCTGCAGAGGACAGCTCCAAAAATTTCACCAAGTGCATGAAACTGAATTTCATTTGGAAGAGCAAAACAGCTGGGAAACAAGAGTTTGTCATGATTGTCTGAGATTAATTTAAGCTATTAAGAGAAGGTTATTTCACCTACCCTGGATAAAGTCAGAAGCACCCTCCTAAACTGGGGCTCCTGTGAGTTAAAGTGCTGGTTATATTCAGGTTTTCTTTGTTCTGTGGCATGGGTCCAACATTATTTGCAAACCACAAGCAGCAGAAGTCACTGTGAATTTTGAAATTAATTATTTCTTTCCTTTTTTTTTTATTATTTGTATTTTTTTAAATGGATTAGGCTGCTTTTGGATACAATGAATTCATGTTCATTTTCAGCTTAAGCTATCACTGACTCCTTTGAATCTGCAGAAAAAATAATAAAACATGACCCTTCATTTTCTCAATGGCTCAAACTGAATTGAACTAGATGATTATTTAAGGTTCAGAGCAGGTTAGGTATCTCCTGTATTTTACTGTCAAGTCTCTCTCTTTCTCTCCATCTCTTTTGTACTTTTTCTTCCTCTGCACTCTGGGCAAGCCCTAGGAATAAAAAAAAGACATGCCAAAAATAAAACAAAAAACTTGGATTGTATAGGTTCTTTTCCAAAACAGGGTGAGTGTACCAAAAATTCAGCAGGCAAAGATATTCTTGGAGGCCAAGTAATCTGGATAGTCAACAAAGCTTAGGAATTACTTAGTAATTAATGTTTATTGTAACTATGGATTTTGTTTGTTTGTTTAAAGCTGAACTGTTTGGTGCAGCCTGGACTAGGCTTGTGTTTGTTAATAAGCAGATAAAATTTGCAACAGAGAAACACTGAAAAAAAAAATCACTTCTGTGGTGTGGTGCTATCCATCTATGATGGATACAGCCTACAGATCTGAACCTGCTGTGGAATGTACAATTATTAGCTTTGGAACCATTTTTCTTGCTCTCTCTGGGAGCTTGTGGTATTTGGGATCAATCTGTAACAACTTCTAAAATCTGCTCTTTGCATACCCCTTGTTTCTATTGTCTCTTTCTAATTTCTCTATGCAGAACTGGTGGAGAAAACATTTTAGTCCAGACTCAGCCATCACAGACCAAGACACAGCCTTGTTTTGCAATAAAAGACTGGAGCATTTTCTACTGTTGCACTTAACTAGAAGTCACTCTCTCTGGTTTGTTTTTTTCCCCTTTTTTGGGGGCTTTTCTTTCTTTTTTTTTGTGGCAGAAAATCAATGCCATAATAGCTATTCCTTTTTGGCAAGAGACTGATAACATTGGCCAGCACCCAGAATAATGCAAGCTGGAGATATAGAGCTCTGCCAATGTACCTTAAATCTCCTGACCTTCAGCATCTCAAGATTTCCAGCCCTGAGAGGAGAGCTTTCGGGAGAAGAGATTGATAATTCTGCCTGGCTGCGAGACAGTGCCCAAGACAGAACTCCAGTGGGAAGCTGAAAACCTCCTCTGTGTTGCTGCTTCTTTCACAGTAAGGTAAATAATGGCTGATGCCACTGAAGCCAAGGGAACTGATTACTGAAACTAGAGCTAAAGACAGCAAAATCAGTCCTCCCAGGCACGTCCTGGCTCCTGGACTGGGTTTGCTCACAGATGTCTGTGGGATGAAAATGAGGATGTGTCCTGCCCCACAGATCAGCCTGGGTTTTGGGAGGGATTCCTTGTGGATGCTGAGGTGCTGTTCCTACGTGGGCCACCCACCTTGGGCCAGGCTGGCTCCCAGGCACTGGGGACTGTCAGGTCCTTGCAGGCTGTCACAAGACTGCAGCTGCAGCTCAGCATCTCTTGGCTTCTGGGAGTGCCACTGGTGCTGATGTTACCCCGATTAACCTGCGGTGCTGCTGAAGTGCCAAGGTAAACTCTCCCTGCCCCTCAGACATTAACATTCCCTTCTTGCTGAATGGGAGGGTTTGGTTCACTACTCAGAGCACGGCTCTGGGAGCCAAAAGTGCTGACATCTCAGTCTGCCTTGAGCGATGACTTTACCACATGACCTTGTCCCAGATGCTTTGCCTTTATTTTTCCTTCTGTATAAATGGGTTTGTGAACTCTCAGGGACCCACCTTTGCAGGACTGTTTGCTAACATGCAGAGCAGCAGTTTTTCTCATTTGCTGCTGGCTTGACTTGCTTCATGATCTAGAGTGGGCTGCTGCATGTAATGATGCAAAACAAACATTGCCCCAAGCCGATCCCCATAATATAATTCCACCATGAAATGTGGTTTCTGAAGAGATATCAAACACAAGATTCTTATGCGTGGTTATATCTTTTCACTCCTTCCAGATTTAAGCTTGCAGCCCTGTTGTCTACAAATCTAATGCTGCTCTAATCCTTCATGTATTACTTAATCTGAGAAAATTCCTTCCAGGGGTTATTTTGTTGCTCATCTGTACGATTTCTTCCTTTATATGAATAAAACCACCCTGCCCACATGCAAACAGACTGCTGAGGAGTGAAGAGGTACTGTTATTTCACAGGTCTTAGATCAAGTGCATCCATTATTACTGTGGAACATCATCTTCTGCACAGTCAAACGATTGAATTTTGCCAAGTGATTTGTGCGTGCTTGTGTATTTTTATATAAATAATATTTATTTAACTTGGTTTTCTTTTCTGAAAACACAACCCCAGCATCAAGGAACATCTCTTCAGACACAAGTGTCAGGAGAAAAAGGAGAAGCAAGAGTTAAACTAAACTGGAAAGTGACAGCTTAGCAGATGCATTGACACTAATGTGCCTCTTTAGAGTTCACGCCTAAAGGCTTTGTGTGCAATGATAAATATATTTGTTTTGGTTGCTGGAGATGCCCTTAAATTATTAAAAGACAAAACAGAAAAGGGACTTTTTATTTGCTAGCCCCATTAACTTTTTTCACTGGCCATGAGAGACTCAAAAAATGGTCCAATATTGAAATATCAAGGCTCAGACAGCTCTAAATTCAGTTGTAATTTTCAACCTTTTGTTGTATTTCATGTTCCTATCTGTCTAGGCCCTGTTAACGGTGTTGCTTAATCATAAACTCCACAACCTCTGGCTGCTGCAAAAGTCTTTTTATAATAAAAGAGGAAAAATAAGGCATTTTCGATATTTCTTTCTATTGATTTTGTGTATGGGAGAGAAGAGAAGGGGAAAGAAAAAATACACCATTGTGATAATATAATAATGCAGTACTGGTATAATTTTAGCTAAAAGAAAAATGTTAAAGGGGAAAAACTTCTGGCTCTATGAAGTTCTTTGACATAGTCAAGGACATATTTAGGGCTAAACTTTTTAAAGCGGAGATTCGCCTCCATCATGTGTTGGTTTTTTTATCTATTCAGGCTGCATTTTAGCTGCTGTTGCCCATTCATTTAACCTGTTGCTCCCTCCATAGCTTTCCACATCACAGAGCTCTTTAAAAAGGCAAGACCTCATCTAGAGCTTGTGGAGCTCCATAATTACATTGGGTTTTTTTCCCCCAAATTGAAGAGAAACCATTTGGTTTCATGCTGCAGATCCTCCTGGCATTCCTCTGGGTACACTGGACCCGTGGCTAACTCAGCCAGGTAGTGAATGTGTCTGTCAGCCCTGTATGCCCTGCTCTTCTGCCCCCTTCCCCCCAGGTACAGACTGAGTTGGTCAGTAGACACCAAGCTTTGGGTGCCTCAGCTCTGAAAAGAGCTTTTTGAAGAGAAAGTTGTTATATTCATTAACTACCATGGAAAACATCATGAGGTACATTATGAGACACATCACAGCTTCCCAGGCTCAGTTGCTAACTGTCTCAAGGCCCTTGGCTGTTTCTTACAGCAACATCCTGACTGATGCCAAAAAACGGACAATATTCCACACCAAGACATGCCCTTCTGGAGGAAAAGCAAGTAAATCAGATTCATCTGCTCGCTGTCCAATGAAGAGGGATGAATCTGTGCAACCAAATGCCAGAGTGACACAGAGAACACAGTATCCCTGCAGTCCTACATATTTTGATGCCAGGCCCTGCCTACCCCTCCTGGAAGGAGAAGCTTTTTCAGGGCTAAATAAAACTAAAGGCAGTGGTTCCCTAGGTGGGTTCAATCTTCAAGTAAAGTCTCCCACAAACTTTCAAGAAGCTGGCTTTTCCACAGAAAAATCTGTTTATTTTTTTTAAAAAAACATGTTCTTTCAGACTAAGGAAGGTTCTTATGTGATAACCTATGGTGTTGTTTAACCCTTTAAATACATAATAAAAATGTGTCCCTTGTTAGTGGTTTGCTCAGCATACAGTGTTTTTAAATACCAAGTCCCATTCATTTCACATGTAGGGGAACAACAATTTAAAGGTGCTGCAAAAGAAAACCTGGGCAATCAAACCCAGATACACTTGGATGCAATTAGAGCAGCAAATGATTGTGTACAGTAAATCTTTGTTTAACCTAAGCCATGCAATCAACTTCTGAACCCTTTCCAGTGTCTTATTATTAACCTCTTGTCTATGGAAAAGCCCATCTCAAAATGAAGGAGCAAATGAGAGCAGTTTTAATGTGAGGCTTTAAATCTTAGCTGAGCTTTTATTCAGGAACAGTCAGAGCTCACAGTGCAGCCCATTAGGCTTCCCAACATTGTCACTGCTGTATGACCCCTCTTTTTGAAAGTTTTGACAGATTTTCATTCAACTGTGGAATAGCTTTAACTTCCTTGACTGAAATATTCTGTCTGCCTATTTATGAGATATTTCTTTCTGGGTTTTTAAAAATTATTATTTTGTCGGTTGGTTTGTGTTTTGGGGGTTTTTTAAATAATATTTCTTTTCCCGAAAACCTCGCCCTTAATTTTAGCAAAAATTATTTGTCTGTAACACATAAGAAGGAAATGGGAAAACTGCTTATTTTGCCCAGTTTCCTGGGATTTGTTGGGAAGTGGAGCATCCAGAGCTTCCACAGCAGACATGATGTCCCCCTTGTGCCAGGAATGTGCCTTCTGCTACTCCTATTAAAATTCATCCCCATTAATTTTAATTATTAGTTGCTGAAATGTGTTTGCACATCCTCGGGAGGGATATGTTGGAGTCTGCCTGCTATGATGCCACCCACCCTGAGAGTGTTCCCCTCTCACACTGGGTGCACAATTCCCTAAAATATATGTGGCTAAATATGTTAATCTGCATTTCAGCTATTTCATCCCCACCTGAGCAAGCCCCACATCCTCTAAAGGCAGTGCAGAACTGATCCATAGGGTCAGTAGGGATCAGGACATGATAAATTTCACCATCCTTACTGAAATGATCATTTTTGGTCAGAGCTGTCCTGAACCCCAAGCTCTCCATGGGAGGTTAAACACTTGGGTGCAAACATCTACACTGTGAACAGGAAAACTTAATGGAAATGAATTTTGCCTGAAGTAACTGATTAGTCCAGTACTGGAGGGATTGAGCAGGAATGTGTCCTGGGAATCTGTCATGATGAAATATTTAGAGGGAGAACTTTCTTGCCTGAACATTTGTTTAGCATCATTTCTGGATGGAATTTTTGACACTATTTCTTCCCAAATTAACTCAAGTTACTAGGGACTTCAGGCCAATTCCAACTTTTCTAATGGAATAAGCAAAAGAAGACAGAAACTGCAAACCTACGAGCATCAAAGCATCAGGCTAGCCAGATTCAGGGAAGCGCCAGTGGAAAAATTTTATTGTGCAAGGATTAAGGGAAAAATGTGCAATGCTGTATTGAGACTTTTAAACAAGGACTCATATTTGCGATAGTGAAAAAAATCTGTGATAGAAAAATATTCTGTGATAGAAAAAAGTTCTCTCAAAAAAAAAGGAAAGTATTTTTTAAAAAAAGCTAAAAGTTAAAATATTTTGAGAATACTCATGGAAATTGTTTCTAGGGGGAAATACAAGACCTGGACTCACATAAACTCGTGTGGGATTGCCTACTGTTAAAATACATGTCTAAATGGAATATGAGTATCAGTATCTAAATGGAATTCAAGTATTAGTTTATATTGTGTCTCTGGACTTACTAGATTCAAATTCTGCTGATGCTCTGAGCTAATAAGCTTGTTAAATTAACTTGGATGTGCCTTATTAACAGCAGGCAAGCCTGCAGGTAGTCGTTCTCCGCATATGCACTGACCTTCCCTACTCCATCTGCTTTCATGATGGGCATTACCCAGTGCTCAAAAGGCTGAAATGGCACTTCAGAGTTAATTGGTGAGGCACCAATAGAGCCTCAAGACTCTACATTATCCTTTGTCCCAAGCCTGCTAAATGAAATTTAGTTCCTTTCCCAGTTTCTGTGTGAGCTCCAGAAAGAGTTAAGCATGAGGATGATCCTCTCTTCTCCACCAAGCAGGTAAAGCAAGAACTGCAAAGTGCTGTTTGCTTAGAGGTGGACCTACTCCTACCCTCTCAGCACAAGCAATAGCTGTTATTGGATATTCTCCTCCAAAATCCAATGAAAGACCAAAGGACAGTCAATTCACAGAGATACTTCCTAAAGATCTGCTAAGGACAACAACAAAAAATGGGCAGTTCTGTGGATTTTTGAGAGACTGAGGATGCAGATGCACAACCAGCAAATTCCCTGCTGTCCTGACACATGGCTTGTGCTCTCCTTTATCTTGGTTTTCATCCGTCTGCATTTCAGTGCTGGGGGAGCTGGGCTCCCAATGAGCAGCATCTGCAGAGCAGTGAGAGCCTGGGAGAAGAGAGCCCTGCTGATCAAAGTGGTAACCTCTGCTGCAGCCTCTGTGAGCTGCTCATCCAGAAACTTCTCAGCTGTTTGTTAGCTACTGCACTTGAGAACATGACAATCCCTGGTGTTGCCAGAGAGTCTGTTTGCTGCTACAACCCTTAATGGGATGCAGCATGTCTCTGCTGCGTGTTCTACCAGCCCTGACTGCAAAAGGGAGGAGGGGAACCAAGGGGAAGGGCTTTGCTCCTGCTTCCTTTTTCCATTAGCACAGATGAGAGGGAAACAGTCTTCAGCTGTGGATGAACACTGGGCTTTGCCAGTCCCTTCAATATCTCCACGGTTTGCCCTAAAAAAAAAAACATATAAAAAGGCTTGATTTAGGATTCAGGAGCACTGGCCAGTTCTAGGCATTTCCAGCAGCCTCAAGAAGTTCATCAGTAGCTTTGTAACGTTTGTCATTCAAATATTGCTGCTCATAACGATGCAACCAATCATCATGGCTTTGAGAGTTTGTGCAGGGTGTCAAGGAAGGAAGGGAAAACATCTGCTCATGCATTTTATTTTGAGGTCCTTTCATCCATGGCATTGCAATCTTGGAAGCTTGAGGAAGAATCAAGACTGAAATGAACTGCTGCAGATGGTGAAAGATCTCATTTATTGATCACCATGAGTGAAGGATGTGTCGCAGACTTCTGGTCTTCTCTACTACACTTGCCTGCTCTCAGGTTCACAGGTAGAGGTGAAGATTATTCCTTTTTAAAGCTGGAAAAATGTGCTGAGGGGTTTCAGGGGAAGAAAAATAACAGTTTTGATATCGTTTCTACACTGGAAGACTTTGCAACCTGATTTAAATATGATGCTCAGTGAGCAGAGTGAAGAATAGGAGGAGGGTCGAAGTACTCAGACTTTGTGGTGAGTTAGTTTGGTGTTTGTGTGTGTGTCTGTGTTTCTGCTACTCCTTCTTTTCCATCCATGAAACAGGCATCCAAAACAAATGAGTTTGCCTAATCCAGGCTATGCTCTTCATGCCTTTTGAAAAGGGAAGGAAGTGTTGTCCATGTCCAGAACAAGATATTCCATTTGAAAGTAAAAAGAACTGGTTTTGTCCATCCACAAGGAATGGAAACGACCTTAAAATGTATCCTCTTCTCTGGCAGCCTAAAGAGAAGTTGTTCCTTTACCTGCCATTTGATCTTTCCTGTAGCTCTTCCTACTGTTTACTTCACTTTCACACTCTAAACTTTTCTTCATTACTTCAGTGTCCCTCTGATTTCCCAATACCTCCTTTATATATATTTTTTCCCCCAGTAGCAACATCCTTCCCTAACTCCTCTCATGTTTTTCAGGGTTCACAAGACTCCACAGTCCTTGCACCACTCCTTTCTGACAGGGATTTTTTACATGAGTATAATAACCATCAGGAGGTGGCAATGACCTTATAGGTGTAAGCAAGTGTGTTTTCTTGGGAAGCGTCATTCAGATCCAAGCTGCCAGAACAGCAATAAAATAATAAGCAACCCAGCCTGGATATCCAACATCCACACAGCAACACTGATCACTGTGGACTGATCTCATAGATCACCATTTGTGGCTCAAGTTCCTGAGCTTGTTCAGTTCTTTTTGTTCAGTTTAATCTAAAATGAAATAAATTTCAGGTGCAATTCCATTCTGTGTAGGGAAGTGCAGCTAGTGTGACTGAGAAATTCACTTCCAAGTGAATTTTCCAACTGATCTCCGCTACAACTCTAATGTTGACAAATCCAGTATGTCCATCTTAACTACTCTAGTAGAAAGGTGGTAGTCTTCAGATATGTTATAATAAAAGGCATTGTAAAATGTGTTATGGGTCAGTCCTGAAGGCTTCAAGGAGCTTATTGCTGGAGTATGTCTTTCAAAACTATAAAACACGTTCTCTTGGCAATAAATCAGGAAGGTATCTCTTCTGTTTTCAAATTCAGATGCTTTGTAGCCTGATGTTTCCCACTTAGAAAAGCTTCTTGCGATTGTTCCCATTTTTTATGAGACTTGATACAGTTCAGCTCAAGAGACCCTCCAAACTTTTCAAACCTGCAGCCAGAGAATCTTCCAGCTACGGACTGTTCATCCCAGTTGCTTGGGTTT
The DNA here is from genome assembly GCA_013398615.1 of Brachypodius melanocephalos. NCBI lineage: Eukaryota > Metazoa > Chordata > Aves > Passeriformes > Pycnonotidae > Brachypodius > Brachypodius melanocephalos. The sequence goes on from VZSR01000824.1 coordinate 3,586,602, forward strand.
TAGGGCAGAAGCAGCCAAACAGGGCTACCAAAGAAATTTGCTGAGCTCTCAGCTTCCCTTTAGCTACCTACCTTTTATCTGGTGGGGGGACATAGCCTAGTGATCCTCCTCTGTCTCTCATCTTGGTAAGCCCTGCCTCGTGTTTACTTCTGGATCCTACCAGGATCCAGAAGTAAACTGGGAGCAAAGTTGTCTTCTGATGGCTCATAAACCCACCACTGAGCCATGTGCAAAAGGGTTTTTTTTGGAGCAGAAAATTCGAAATTAAGATGTTATAGGACTTTCTGTATTAAATATCTATAGGGCAGGGGAGAAAAACACCTTATAAGCAATGATGCTGTAATGGCAAATGTTTTACTTTTTGTTTTCTTAGCTTTTCTAGTGGTTGATTGCTGTTTGTCCAAAGTTTGTGCTGGTCTGTTTAAACCCTTAAAGAGCAGCACAGTAATTCTGCACTAATCTATTGTTGGTGAGTGGCTAAATGTAATTCCAATAAGTTTTTTCAGTCCAATGATATTGATGCATTTTTTGGAAAAATTTCTGAATATTTTTTCTCTTTAGTCAAAAACATCACTTTCAGAAGATTTGCAGAGATGTTACCTTGAAAATGAGGAAAAGCTTGAGCTGACCAGCTTGGCTTTACCCTAGAATGTGCCATACCAGTGAGGAAAAGGGATTCTCTCTAGCTGAGTGGGACATTGCAGCTCTGAAAGAAGTCACTGCACCACTTCTTTTCCCTGCCATTTCAAGTTGGCAGAAAAGATCTGCATAATTACTAAGCCTCACAGCCACCAATGTACCCACAGGGATATTTTACAACCTAGGAAGTCCAGTTAGGTGGAAGATATTCCTTTGATTTATGACCCTGAAGTAGTCAGCTCATAAATTAATGTTTGCATTGGCAGCTTCAATATGTGCCTTTTGCATCTGAAGGCTGTGGGTAGCAGAGAGTGACAGGAAGGCATCGGACTAAGATGTGTAAAACACACAGAAATTGTGTCTATTTTCTGTGTCTCAAGTGAGAAGGCATTTCACTACGAGTGTTATACCGTGGCTCTTTAAATGCTTTATTATTTGCAGACATGACTTGGAAATTATTGAAAGCAAGACTTTTGGGTGACAGGAGTGGGCGAGGAGAGGTAAACAATGAAGAACAATGCAGTCGGACACACAAGGTCTTAGATCATGTAAGTAATTGGGCAAAAAGGTGACAAATCCAGTTCAGTACAGATAAATGTAGAATAATGACTCTGGGAGCAAAGCAAATAAAGACAGAAAATGTTAAGCAGGAGACTGCAGCACCTTACTGACTAGCAAAGAGATTTGGAGAGCTGATGGAGGGAAATCTCCTTAATGATTAGGATATAACTGCTCCTGAATGGGTGGAATTCAATGGAATAAGAAAAGGGTCGAGAATTTAATTTTTCATAGACACAGAATTCTCTTAGGTTATCTTGTCCATCCTCTTGCATCAGCTAAGAGACAATTCTTTCTGCAAAGAACCCTATTATGTTGAATTATGAGGACTGTCAAGGTGATTTATAGGATAGATTTAGTTAGTGTGAACGGTTTTGCTAGCCAACACAAAACCCAGAATGTTTTGGATGAGATTCTGACCTCCCTGACACAGATGTAAATAAAACCACCTGTAAAATCTTCAGCAGAAGCACTCATGCTCTATAGAAGTAAATACACACTTATTCTTGCGATGCCTGGAGAGGCTGCCTAGAAGAGAGGCTAGACAGTGTTAAAGGAATAAAGCAGGTATTTATTAAAAGGCCTTCAAAGGATACACCTTGGGCAGTACAAGCGCCTGGCCAAGGCTACACCCAAGACAGACAATGGGTCACGAGTTTTCACCCTTTTATAAGTTTTGATCCATTTACATATTGGGGTTAATTGTTCAATTACAGCTTCAGGTTATGAAGTCCCATCCTCCCAGACTGCTCTCCTCAACTCGTTGTTGTTTTGTACTTTTTGGGCCTGAAGCTGCAACGGTGTCCTTGGTTCTGGGGCTGGAAAAGGATTGTTTTGTCTGACTACCCTGTGAGGAGAACTTGCTAACACTTTGTATAAAGTTCAGAGTTATATACTAATGCAGTACAGAATCTGGAAAACATGAAAGCTAAAATTTATGGCATTTTCCATTTAAAACTGGAATTTTACCCCAATTTGCAATATTGGGATTTTAGCTACAACTGAGGCAATGCAGAATCCAGTGGAGATGGGTTTTTCTCATCAGACCTGTGAAGCCCAAGCTGATTTAAGTCTGTTGATTGGAATCCTACTTCACCTCTTTCATGGCTGCTGCCTGGTGATTCAGTTCAGATGTTGATCTGAATAAAAGGTTATCTTTTATTAAAGGTCTGCTCTCTCAGTAGACTCAGTGCCTTCAGAAGGTACTATTGGAAAGTGAAAAGAGTAGCAGTTGACCCCTGCAATAAGTATATAAACATGGAAAGCAAGATTCCAAGCCCAAAATGATGATCTTAAAATCCTGTGTTCAACTCACACTAGAAACACACACATCTATCAGTGATTATTTTACAGCAATGTTTTCCAGGTTCTGTTCTGCTGCTGGAATCTGCACCAAAGCCCATCTGGGATCTAGATCTGGTTGTGATCTTCCTCCAAGGGCTTATCACTCACTTTACATTTAACAGGCACAGAGGCAGTGGGAGGAACCCAGACCTCCCCTTTCCTCATGATATCAGAGAAGATCACTTCTCCTGTGTTTTACACAGCTGGCCAATGAAGATTGTGCCCCCTCTTCTTTTGACAGCAGGGGTGAAGACTTCTCCTTCTGAAACTCTTAATTACAGACATAACAGAAGGGGCAAGATACATCTTGCTTTGAGGGAAACACTGATCCCAAAGCCTTTGTTAAAGAGTGTGACATCTGTGAGAGCTACAGCTTTGCTCTAAGATGGAAATAACTTCCTCTGTTCAAGGCTTTTGGATGATGGACTGTGTTGCTATTTCAGGGAGCATTGGGGGGCTTCAAGACTTTCAGTTCTGAGAAGACAAAAGAACCCCCCAGCACCCTGTGCTGAGTGAAGAACCAGTGAAAACAGGGAACCAGTGCTGGATCTGGGATCCTGCAAACCAGGCAAGTATTTTGTTGTCTAAATCTTTCTATGAAAAATCGTGAGATTCACAAGTGACCTTAGTGCAAAACTAAAAGGGCAATCTACTGAGAGCACTGTCATTTTGTTAATTCACCCTTGGAGAAACTTACCTCTAGGTAAGAAATAGCTGTAATATCCTTCTTCCATGTCAGTGAGGTGCATATTCATCTGCACCATTTGCCTCTGCCAGTTCTTATTTCCAAACCTTGCTGAGGCATCAGAAATTGCTTATGCTGTTATTAAACACCAGCAATTTAACATGCTAGCACTCCACTGGAATTTGAGATGTTAAGATTTTGTAACCTCTAGGGGGTTTTATGGTCGTCTTTTTGCATCAGTCTGGGCTGTACTTCTCAGGGGGTAAAGTTGAGCCTGGGTGAGGTAGAAATAAGCAGTGCAGAGTGGGATGGAGGCAGGATGGCTCTGCTACACACATCACAGTGTGGTGGGCCCAAATCAGCTCCCTTTGTATCAACAGGTCCATTCTGACAGTGATTTTCAAAGAGATGGACAGGGAAAGTAGAAAAGAGGAGTTGTGGAAACGTGGCAAACCTTTGATCCTCTTCAAGATTTTCCACTGCAAAGGTATTTTTGTTTTTATATCACTATCTGTGTCATATCCACACACAAACAGCATGTATACAGAGCCCTTCCCCATCTCCCTGAGGCAGGGTACTGATAAATGCATTAAAGTTTCTATTTCTGATGTCTTGGCCTTGAGAGCTGTTGTGACCCACCCCTGAAGGCAAGGGCAAACCAGGTTCTTGTTAATAGGTCCCCTGAGGCAGATTAGAGTGAAACAACACTGAATGATTGATGCTTATAAGTGTATATATATATATATATATATATGTATGTATGTAGTGCTTATTTTAGAACAATTTGGTTGCAATGAAAATCAGCCATTATGTAGCCATTTTGGTTATTATTATACATAGAAATATAGCAATACAAAAGCATAAAAATATCTCTTAAGAAAATTTATAAGGAAAAGAAAGAGTAGAAGGATCCCACTGCCCATAGACCTCACAATGAGATTTGGTTGTTGCAGTTTCAGTGCCTGTTGGTCAAAGTGATGGTCACAGTCTGGGTCTGTCAGGGGTGGAGTAAACCAAGGGAACACTGAAGTTCCATGGGCTATAAACATTCAGGAATGCCCAGGTACCTCCCCTCAGGTAGGAAGTTTCAACTGGATGATGCAATGCTGTGGATCATGGAACAATCTGTGAGTCTTTGATGGTCCGTGACACCTCCCAAGGTGCCACAGCTGCCTCTCAAGTCAGCAGCATTTGAGTCAATGGTGGCCCAAATGACCAAATTTGGTCAATGGTGGGACCATTTGAGCCAATGGTGGCCCAAATGACCAAATTTGGTCAATGGTGGCACCATTTGAGCCAATGGTGGCCCAAATGACCAAATTTGGTCAATGGTGGCACCATTTGAGTCAGTGGTGGCCCAAATGACCAAGTTTGGTCAATGGTGGCACCATTTGAGTCAATGGTGGCCCAAATGATCAAATTTGGTCAATGGTGGCACCATTTGAGTCAATGGTGGCCCAAATGACCAAGTTTGGTCAATGGTGGCACCATTTGAGTCAGTGGTGGCCCAAATGACCAAGTTTGGTCAATGGTGGCACCATTTGAGTCAATGGTGGCCCATCAGGAGGAAGGAAAACCTCCAAGCTGGGTGTGACTGTCCTGGGAAGTTTTCACAGCTGAGCCATTTGTGCCAGGACTTTGGCACCATAAAAAGCATCACCCTGCCTTGGAGGATCTGCCTCTTATCAGCCTCTGCCCTTACCTTGTTCAACACCTCGCTGCAGCCTGAGGTGGGGCTGTGTTCTGCCCTCTGCACATGGGTGGTTATTTTGCACATCATTAGCTACCCGCTAATTGCTTGAGCCATCAGCATTTCAGTCTTTCTCTGGAGCCTCCAAAGCACTTAGGAGAGATTTTTGAGACTTTTTTTTTTTTTTTTTTTAAATAAGATGTGCTCTTTCAGTAAAATGTTGAGAGGGAGACAGTAGACTCAGCTGAAACGACATGTAACTCCGATGTTTTTGGAAAAATAATTCTCTTTCTGATGAGTTACTGACTTTCTGGGACAGTGCCAACAAAATTCTGTTTTATTTATTATTCTCATTTTCTTTCCAAACTGGAGTTACTGTCAGTGTCTACTAAAGCTGATAATAATCCACTGCAACAATTTTTTTTCCTTCTAAGGCCTTTTTTGCAAGGCCTTTGAAAAGTGTGACATCACACTGGCTTTTCAGCATATAAATGAAATGGTTTTTGGTGCCCTTTGATCTGCTAAAGCTTCCAAATGTCTTTATATTTTTATCAAATGGATGCCGGTGTTCAGCTACATGATTATCAGGTATTCATTTAACCTTTTTGACACACCAAAATGTCAAATGCTTCACAATGCCTTTTTGAATACAAAAGGCTACAGAAGTTTCTTCTGGATTCTGATGTGTCTTAACAATTCTGAGTTTCTGTTGTTTTAAATACTGTATATGTCTTTAAAATGAAGTCCTTTCCTGCTTAGTACTACTCATAGAATCATAGAATCATTGAATTGTTTGGGTTGGGAGGGACCTTAGTGATCACCCATTTTCTACCCCCTGCCATAGGACACCTTCCACTGTCCCAGGTTGCTCAGAGCCACATCCAACCTGGCCTTGAACACTTCCAGGGATGAGGCACCCACAACTTTCCTAGGCAACCTGTGCTGGTGCCTCACCATCTTCTTGGTAAAGAATTTCTTCCTGATATCTAATCTAACCCTACTATCTTTCAATTTGAAGCCATTTCCCCTTGTCCTGCTACTGCATGCCCTGGTAAAAAATCCCTCTCCATCTTTTCTGTTGGCTCCTTTCATGTACTGGAAACCTGAAATTAGGTCACCCTGAAGCCTTCTCTCTTCCAGGCTGAACAATCCCAACTTGCCCAGTCTTTCCTCACAGCAGAGCTGCTCCATCCCTCTGATTATCCTGGTGGCCTCCTCTGGACTGGCTCCATGGGGCATGAACAGACTATGAACTTTGGGTTTTTATGGACACAGGAAATAACCTGATCTGATGAACAAAATGGAGCAATTCTCTACGAGGTTGTTGCTATTTATCATCTTGTCCATCAGTGAATCCTTTCTACAGTGCTGCAGGTAATGTTTCCCCTTTCATAGGTGAGAGCCCAACACAAACAGGATCCCCAGTGCATGGTGATATTCTCATGGTAACATCAAGATCACATCCCACCAGCTCAGACCCTGGATTAATGTCAGTTGAGAAAGAAATTCTGCATCTGATGTACACAATAAGATTCTTCTTAAAAAAAAAAAAAAATCTGATATGTCTCTGTGTGATGGTGTACTGTGCTGAGGGAGCAGGACCAAAAGGGAATTAAATAGACAGGGATACACAAGATAGCAATTTCTGTATGAAATATATATCATGTGGCACATTTTACTGCAAACAAAAAATGAATCTCCAGCAAGCAACTACAGGGACAGTAGAGGAAAAATGGTGTTCTGTCACTTTAATTTTTTTCAGTCAAGAGTGGCTATCTTTCCAAGTAAGTATTGCTAATTTCAAAGAGGAAGGAGAAATTCAGTGTGGCATTTGCTGGCTGGAAATAATGATCGTTGGTTACAGTAGTCCCCTCTCAACTAAAAACTACTGGGCAAGGTCCTGGTTTCAATAGAACAGAAGAGGATGGAATTTTACCACACCAAGTCATGCCTTTTACATCCAGATATATAGAAAATATATGCACATATATCTGTATTTTAGATTAAACCAGAATTTGAAACGCAGTTAATTTGGTTTTTATGACTCAGTGCAGGGAGAAGTCCAGAATCATCTGTAAGAGGCAAGTACAACCAGTATTTGATGGAAAGTTTTCTGCTATCATCTCAGATGGATAAAGATAGACACTGCTGAAATGCTGGAGTTGAGTCAGAAAGGCCAGAGGATGCTCTTTGCTTCTGAACCTTGACAACAGGCTCAGAGCAGGACTCCAAGAAGAACTGTTGTAGAGGAAGACCAGCGTGGGCTGGTTTTTTGGGGGGGAAAAAAAAAAGAAAAAAAAAGAAAAAAAAAAAAAGAAAAAAAAAGTGCTGAGATCAGCTACACCTCTGCTTTTAGTGTCAAAGCAAACTTCAGTCTGGGACTGTGGTAGGACATATTATCATGCATAGGCATATTTCCAGTCATGGAAATTGCTGTAGGCTTGAAGGAGAGTGAATAAAATGTGCTTTAAATGTAGTCTGTTGTGTCTGTGTGTATACACATAAAAATTGGTTTGTATTGACTATACGGTGTTTTAAAACACCTGGACATGAAATGAATGTACATGGAGCACTCAGACTTTTGGCACCTGTATTATAGGAGAGTGCAGTGCTCCAGTGAAAAGGGAATTAGATGGGGAGTAAATTCAGCAAAGGAGATCTGAATTCTCCTACGAGCTTTGTTGAGACAACCTGACCTGTAGAAACATCTTGGACAAAGAGAGTGCAAGTCTGTGCCCATCATCTTTGCAATCAATAAAATGGGGAGAGAGCAGCACTCTCGGTGAATGCAGTGAACTCCACTCTGACAAAAACTTTGATGTCAGTTAGGAGGCTCAGAAGGGTTTATGGTGCCTGGCCTTAAGGGTGAACAAAGGACACACTACTCACTCCAAAAGAGGATTGGAACCCCCTTGTGCCTTTTACTTCTCCAGCAGGACATTGCCATTGGTGAAGCCTCTGATTAAGGAGCAGCACTTGAGAGACAGCAAATTTTCAGTGATTACCATGGGAACCACAAATGATTTCATAAGGGTGGAGAAATTATAAAAAGTTCTAATTGAGAGAGAGAATGAGGCTTAAAACAGTTTCTATGGAAACCAGAGGTGGCATCCAAAAAAAGTGTGTGTACTAATCTGATAGTCTGATTGGCAGGTAATTGGTGCAGTGCTGGAGTGGGGAAGCCTTGGGATGTGAGATGAAGTGTCCATCACACAAATAGAAAAAACACACAGCCTTCTGAAGAAGAGCTGGAGCTTCAAACTCTTTCCCTCCCAGTAGAATACACTCATCACTCAATGGTGATTCATTTTCATTCTTGTCTCTGTACTGAGTGTATTTTTATTGTTTTTTAATTACAGTACGAAAAACTTCAACAGAGCTGATGGACGGATCTGCTCCCTCAGCTCACCCAAAGAGTAGAAGTCATGAAGGTGCATTTATGGACAGCAGACATGACCTCCAGTCCGCTTCTTTTCTCAGGCAGAAGACAGAAGTGAACACAGACGTCCAGCATTCAGTAAGCTCCCTGAATAGCTGGATGAGATCCTTGCCTGTGTTTTCCAGGACTTCTGTTTCTTCTGGCTGACTGGCCAATATCCAGCTAAGCTCACTTCACAGAATTCAGAATTTCTGCAACACTTTTACTTGTCAGATCCCAGTGGAAATTCCAAGGACACAAAGTCCAATATCACCTGTGAAGGAACTTACAGGAATACATTAAACCAGATGACCAAGCATTTATATCTACCAGAACCATCTGCTTTTAGGGCGAGTGGAAAACTCTTGTCAAGAGTTTTGTGGAAAACATAGGATGAGCAAATCCAATCTTTGCTCTCTTCCACAGGGCTACAGCCCAAGTACATTATGACACCTTTCAGCTTGATGCCTGAAGAAGGAAAATATTACTGTTGTCAATAAATTAAATAAATAACAGGCCTTTGGCCAGCTGCAAGTTGTTGAAGTCCTCAGCAAATTCTTTGCCAGCTCAGTGGTTTGTCAGACACAGATTTTTTTTCTCCAGTATTCTCTGAGCTCACCAAATTCATTTCTCCATTCATCAAATGCAGACAGAAAACTCCACATTTAGAAATATTTTGTGGATCTGAGGTGTCTTGAAAGATGATAAGCTTTTCTGTTGAAAGATCTAGAAGGCTGATCTGCAATCTCTGTGACACTGAGGTTCATGGGTCCCCAGTGTTATCCATAATCATGATTTAAATGAAGTATTGAAAAATTATTAGGAGAAAAATCATATTTTCACTGAGAAAATATGCATTTAGAGAACTTTGCCTGTTTCCTGATCACAGAACTACCAACGCCAGCATGGTCTAGGCTGGAGCCGTCTGCAGAATGGCCACACTTCCCATGCTCAGTGGCAAATTTGTATCCATAAAGGCTGCCCTGTCATAACCTCTATACTCCAGCATAAACTGGATTTGAAGAACAGTACACAAAGATAATCAAGGAAATCAGGAATAATTCTAGTTCCACTTTTCATCTGCCAGTTTAGATGAATTCTGGGTCAAGCAATACTCTGTTTTGTATATAGGACTAAGGTTAGGCGAGTCTTATACATAACACACTTTTGTAAAACTTTGAAATATCTGCCTGGATAATAAGCTTAAGATGTAACCTTTCAAGGATTCTGTCTTTATAGTGTGATTTAAAAAAATGTTTTGCATAGACTGAAGGGCTCAGAGATGCTATGAAGGGATGGCTGACATGCATTTAAAGAAGGCTCAAAATTAACCACATTAATAATTGTCATGTAACTGAAGGGGCTCTCAGGTGGTCACCTTGCTTTGTGGTTCAGTGAATCCATCACTGCTGATACCACACCTTCTTTTTAACAATATTGCACAAAAAAACCCCAGGGCAGTGAACTAAACAGACCAGCTGATGAAAATAACAGAAGATATAACTCAGTTCAAGAGTATCCAGAGCTCCATTTTGCTCACTCAGCCTGGGTAGCCTTACTGTTGCATTTTTTCCTCTCAAAACTTCTACATTTTTGAATTTTCACATATGTTTTCATTCCCACTGCTGCCACTGGGGAGGGAGACAGAGAAACAAACTTGACCCTGTTATACCTCTGGTTGGTTGCCTGCACATCTGCTTTTTCTCTGATTCTTTCATGGATGGTGTTGGTCTGTGACCTCTGTGTTATGTACCATGCAAAATTCTGGCAACTGAATCATTAATTCACATTTCATTTATTTAATTTAGTTTCATTTCAGGTCTTGCAAGTGCACTGCTCAGAAATGCATGTGGTGGATGGTGTGCAATAACCTGATCTATACATACGTTCAGTAGAAAGAAATAATGTAAGTTTCTGGTTCACATAGATGAGCATTTCTCTGTTTGTTTTGCAGGTGGTACTTCATCCTTTCCATTATAATATATCAGTAAGTTTTAAGCCCCTCTGGAAACTCTCACTTTTTTTCTATGCAAAGAAAATATTCCACTAACTACAGATGTATCAGAGTTCTGTAGATGCAAAAAAGGCAGGAATCCTCCAGCATTGTGGACGGAAGACAGAATTTGCCACCTTCAGTAGCTAAAGAGGACTTGCAGGAAAGCTGGAGAGGGATTTTTGACAAGGGCTTGCAATGTAGGACAATGGGGAATGGCTTTAAACTAAAGGAGGGAAGGTTTAGATTAGGAAGAAATTCTTTACTGTGAGGGTGGTGAGGCCCTGGCACATTTCTCTGGTTGCTCAGAGAAGCTTTGGATGCCCCATCCCTGCAAGTGTCCAAGGCCAGGTTGGGCAGGGCTTGGAGCAACCTGGGACAGTGGAAAGTGTCCCTGGCCATGGCAGGGGGATTGGAAGTGAATGATCTTTAAGATCCTTTCTAATCCAAACCATTCTATGATTCTATGGTTGTAGGGGATCAACATGCAGGAATAACCACTGGTCAGGATTAGGCTAACTAAGTGAAGGAAAGTTTGCAGGGCTTAGACAAAAAGAGCTACAGAAATGTTTGATCATGTGCAGAGCAGTCAGTTATTTCACCTGGAAGCAACGTTTTGAAAGTAGAGGAATACTTTGCGGGAAAACATAACTGTGCTGCTCCACAGGGGTCAAAAATACAAATCAGTGTTGGAAAAAGGAGTTGACATCATAAAAGAGAACTTCATTTTACCTGTGTGACCCCACATCACTTTCAGCCTGATGACCCTATGGAGTTGTGTCCCATCTATCTCAAAAAGGTGCAGTTGGACTGAATTTTATGGAAAGGGTGACACAGCAAGGGATAGCTGTGTGAGGGATGATTAAAAGACTGACAGTCTTCTCCCTCAAAAGTGAATAGCAGAGGAGGAATTTTAAAGAGGCCTTTTAAAACCTGAGTGGTATGGAGAAAATTATAGTTTACTTCATGTTCTCTTTCAATTCCAGAACTAGGGGATAATAATAAAACTACCAGGCTACAGGTTCAGAGCAAACAAGAGGATACTGTCCCTTGTGTAATGTATAATTGGGCTGTGAAATTTCTTCCCATGGGATGCTGTTATGAGTTTATGTGGGTTCAAGAAGTGATTAGGCAGATTCATAGAAGAAAACGTGCTAAGGACTATTAAATGCACACACACAATGCCTGTCTGAGGAATTCCTGGATGAAAAGTCACAGAAGATGGGCAAACGTCAGCACGTGCTGACTCAGTTCTTTCTTTCTTCAGAATCCTCTTCTGGGATAATGCCAATGTCTGGGACGGCATAATGTGCAGAAGAAAATTTGGGTCTCTGAAAAAGCTGCTGCATCCTGAAATGAAGTGGACTTGTGCAGGGATCTAGCAGTGAGAGAGCCAGGCTGAACATGGAATGTGGAGCAGAAGGTGCTAACATGGGATAACAATGATCCACTGATGAGAAATGCAGTTCAGGAGTACCAGATCAGCTCTCAGAGCACTGCTCACTTCTGCTTGAGATGGAAATCATAAAAACTGTGCTGCAAGCCCTTCAGAATTCTTGGCAGAATTGCAAATACACAGTCCAATAGATTAATGCTTTGCTGCAATTTTTGGAGTTCAGCTAAAGGCATATTTAAAGACCCTGATATTCAGATTGTGAGTAGTCTCATCTCTGCTAAATAATGTCATGAAGCTCAGGAATAACCAGGATCCTGTGAGGAAATTCTGTTGAAAGGAATTCACATCCTTTTGTTTGTCTGATTCACACACCCAATAAAGAAATTTCATTGAGTGTCTTCTTTTTGAACTGTGTTTTCAGCTGTCCTTTAAATCACAGTGCAATCTATGTGTCCCACAGTAAAATGTCATGGCTTTTGCCAATATTAGAATCACAGAACCAAATTTTAGGGGAGGGCAGAGTGAGGCAAAGTCTTCAGGTAACCATGGCTTAAATAGAATAGGTACTTTTAAAATGCAAATCCGAACTTGTTTATAGTTTTGGTCTGAACTTAGTTGTTATTTAGGCCTTAATGACCTAATGATGCTTTTATAACTATTTGTGCAGACTTAAGCTAAAAGCAAAGAATTTAGCTTTCTATTAAAAATAAAAAAAGACAAACATAATCGTCCACCATCAAAGCAATGATAAATCAAACTTCAAATTAAACCATGCCAGTTCTATTTGCCAACATGCCAACAGTTAATTTGAGAACGAAGTCGAAGTGCATGTTCTTGAAGATTGCTTACAGTGATCTGCTTGCAGAGTTTGCAAATACAATGATTTCCTCATTTATTGAGTGACAGCTAACACAGTAACCTGGCTAGTACACATCAGCCTTCCTTCCTGCAAGCTCTGAGGCAGGGCAACATTAATGGAGGATATAGAACAGCCAGTTTTGGGAGAGCAAATTGCCATCAATAATTTCCCTGTTAAATGTTACTTTTTCTTTTTTTTTTCTTTTCTACACAAATTGTCCATTAATAGGTTATGGGTGAAAATTTGTGCTGAAGCTGAACAATTTCTGACACTGCGTCTATCATGAACTCTTTGCTATGAATGTATGATTGACTGAGGTCAGGCAGCTTTGCCTACACACATATGTTGTGTGTATTGTTTCTTTTCCATCATTGGTTGGCAGGAAATCTAAGAGTAAAATCTTCTAGAAAAACAGCTCTGAAACTAAATTCCGAGTCTGTCTGCTGATTGATTCAATTATATTTTGTTTGTCTAAGCTTTACAAAGTGCTTTACATGTTGCCTTCCAAAAGACATCATTCACAAGGAACCCAGTAACTCTTCATCTCAAAGGCTGAAGAAAATCGTGAGCTCAAGCATTCAGATCCATCTTCCATGGCATTTAAAATGAATAGTATTGCTCTTTGCCTAAACACTCTGGACATACATTTTTCTCATAAATGTTTTTTAGAATCAGGGATTACTTTTGATTAGGGAGTAGATTAGGGAGTACCTCTGGAGGCCTCTAGTTCAACCTCCAGTTCTTTGCAAGCCTCATTTCATATCTGGGTCAGTTTGCTTGAGAGTTCCCTCCAACAGAGTTTAAGATATCTAAGAATGGAGAAATCACAGCTTGCATGGACAACCTGTTCCAGTGCTTAGTTGGAACAGGGTGAAAAATGCTTCCTTGCAAATAGCAGATTTTTTCTTTACTGTAACCTGTGTCTGATGTTTCTTATCTTTTCACTCTGCACCCCTAGAAAGAATCTGTCTCTGTCATTTCTATAAGCACACACCAGGAGTTAATGAAGTCTTTGGCCTCAATAAGGGCAAATACGAAACATTGGAAGCAATACTTGTCTGGATAAAATTATATCAGAATGAGAGCCACTTATAAAATGAATCATTGGGATATTATCCTGGCTTCCAATGGCAAAATTCATCAGCACAGATGTCATTGTGATAGGACACATGGAAACATAAAAGTAAAGAGAGTAAACAGACATATTTAATGCATGCTATAATTTCTATGTCTCTAAAGCCTCTTGTTGTAGCAAAGTTCTTCTCCTCTCCAAAATACCCTCACCCCAATGCCACTCCTCTGCGTGCATGCAATCCTCACAGAACTTGCCTCAAATATCCTTGACTTTCTGCAATTCCCAATATTTCTATGGCATTAAAAGATGCCTATTTAGACCACCACAGACAAAGAAGCCAAACCCCACCCTGTCCCACCGAAACTGCAGTGCCTTTGTTCTGTTCACATCTTCTCCACAGGCCATAGCACAGGCAATGTGACAGCAGGATCATTTCAGAGTGGTTTACAGTAGTCTCTGCAATGCTTGTAATTGCCAAGGAGGGTTTTTCAGATGAGATTAGCATAGACTTTGGGGATATACAGTTACAGAGTTATGGGCTTTAATGGTGCCGGTGGTGCAGAGCACTCTGCCTGCTGGCTGGTGCTGGAGCCCTGAGGGACAGGGTTTGCTCATGCTGCTCTAGGGCACTGGGGTGGTAGTTTTCCATCCTCCTGAAGGCAGCTGAGCTCCAGGTTTTGTCGCCGACCACTCCATCCCCAGCTAGCCTCACTGGAGGGCCACGACCTTCCCCGGCGTGCCGCCCTCACAAGGGCAGTCCCAGCCAGGTGGCACAGGCTCTCT
>VZSR01000824.1:3601141-3616264 GCA_013398615.1 Brachypodius melanocephalos
CCAATCAGGGCAAAGGGTATAACACCAAGCCTATTGGTCAACGAAACTCAAAAGATAATTGGTCGAGGGCATCATTCGTTTGATGCCCTCCAGGGGAGAGCTGCCAGCTCCACTGCCACCTCCTTGGAGTCCTCCACAAGGTTTAGCTGTCCAAGGGCCTTCTCAGCTCTCTGTCCCAGCTCTCCTTTCCCACCCTGGGAACAGTAAGACCTCAGTATGGTCATTAAGATTCATACTTGGTGGTGTAAAATTAGTTTTACCCTTTATGGGGCACACTCAGAAAAGGACATTGAATGCCTCAGAAAGTACACTCAGTGCAGTTATTGCTATCAGCACGGAGATGTTAATTTCTGAAAAAACAAGAATATACCAGTATCAAGTGATTCATTTCTGCACAGGCACAGATGAAAAAACCCTGCTAAATACCAAAGCCCTTATTCTTCTGTGTGTGCTAACCCAGCCCTTCAAGGAAATTTTTGGCACATGTGTGTCACTAATCAGACCCATTCTCATTAGAGTACAGCTGTTTTAGCATCTTTCTGTAACCCTGATGGGTCTCTCCAAGGCACTGAGTCAGTAAGTGATTTTAAATCAACTGCTCTATCCAGATCATGCATTAGGGGTCTGTGATGGGTCTCACAGGGAAAAGGAGGTCACAGGCAGAGCAGTCCTGGGTGCTGGCCCTTCTTGGAGAGTGGGATTTCTACTACTGACCTTGAATCTCTTTAAACCAACACTGTGAGCAGACTAAGGGCCACCACATGGACCAGGGAGGGGCATGAAGGTGAGTTAAAGCAATGTTGGTTCATACCAGCTGTTGTGATGGATTCAGGCATCTGGAACAGGAGCTAAGACAAACTGTGTGATGTTGCTGAATGGAGGCGCTGGAATACTTGGCCCCAGATACTAAATTGCAGCAACCAGAGTAAAGCACTCTTTGCTGATTTAGTGGTGACATTATTTCAGCTAGGTTCAGAGCTAACTGGTATCTATTCCAGCTGGCATATGTTAAGTGCTAGGCTCCTTCATTGCACTGTATGCTGATGTTAAATTATACTAAAAGAGGGGCTCTGTTAGCAGTCTGGCCATTGACTTTAATGAAATAGTTAATTTGATCATTTTAATTATGAGTTGAGGCAAAGCAAGAGCATAAATGTTAAAATATCATTTCATGCCAGTAGAGAGAAAAGCTGACATTTACCTTAACTAAGGACTCGATTGCTGAGAACGAAGGAGAGAGATAATGAGCACATGCAAAGGAAAATAGGAATGAAAAGGTGAGACAATCTGAAAACTGACAAGACACTAGAAGGACATGACCTGGAGCTAGAGAGGGCTGGAAAAACCTTCAGGCTGGAAGAACATGAGAAATTTGGTGAAAAGGCTCCATGTGCTTCTGTAGTCAGGAAGAATCTCAGTGCTGAAAAATGGAGCCTCTATTTCCTGCAGTTCTGAAACAAAGCACTGGATATCATACAGACAACAATATCTCTTCTGAATGGAATTATTTCTGCATTTGTAAAGCTAAATTTGATCAAATTCCTACAGGAAGAGAAGCAGGCACACAGACTGGGGTTTTTTGTTTGTTTGTTTGGTTGGTTTTTGTTTGGGTTTTTTTTTTTTTGGTTGAGTTTTTTTTTGTTTGGTTTTTTTTTGTTTGTTCAAATAAATAAAGCCATACTTTCACTGTGACAGGCTAACAGCTACAACAGGCTTCCAACAATGTTAGCACAGAACAGGTTTCTAAGAGAGAAAGGAAAACAGCATTACACAACCCTTTTGATACCAGAAGCAGGGCAGAATTACCAAAGCTCTGCAATTGCAAACCACTGTGGCACCAAAGCACCTCCTCCTCCACAGGCTGAGTTCTTTGTCTGCTTTAGCCCTTTATGAAGTGTGTGGACTTTACATGAATCATCTCAATTCCCTAAGTGAACCTGTGACATGGGAATTTTAACCCTGGTCTCACTGAGGGCCAAAATGTTGGTGCCCAGATTTGGCAGGGGTGTCAGTCACTCCCAGTTTGCTGCTCATTCAGAACTGGGATGGACACGGGGCTGTGAGAAGCCTGGCTGTGCCTGAAGGTTGATGAACTTCTGCTTTATGTACCTTATGGTACAGCCAGATTTTCCATTTTTTTTTTTTAAACCACATTTTTTGTCTTTATGAAGAAGTAAATTGACAGCACTGAGTCGTGTCAACACCTTAACCCAAAAGCTGAGAGGTGCAAGTCACCAAAGAGCTGGGCCTGGTGCTGCCATTCCCTAACCAGACCTAATACAGGTCTTGGAAAACTTGCTGTTAATCAGCACCCTCACCAGGGGATCCTGAATGGTAACTGATGGAAATTCAGAGCTGGAGGAAAGTTTCTTCATCAGAAGATTCTCATGAGAACATGTTTCCTTACAAAAGAAATTTCCTATTTTTAATGAATTTATTAGCAGTATTGCAAAAAGAGAATACTTGCCTCACATTAAATTTTTTTTTTTTTTTCCCAATCCAGCATGGAGAAATTCCCCAAGATCTTACAGTCTAGAGCACTGCTTTGATCTTCCATTAAAGGTATATAATATCTGACAATTTCAGTGGTTTATCGTCTGCGTAATTGGATGCAGTGAATGGATTGGGTCAAACTCCCAGCAGGTGTAAATGACATTGTTGGCAGCTTTGAAGCTGCATTTTCTCCAGTTTCTGTCAGCTAAAGATTTCGGTTTGGCTTTCAGTTGATCATGTAGTGGTTTGAAATCTTGTTTGTGTGGGCCTGACTGGGGAACAGACTCAGGGAAATCTGGTCCCCATAAGTGCAGGACAGGTACTTGAGGGAGCAGTTTTGGCCTTTGTGTCTGCATTGCCCTTGACTGAGGTTTCTGATCTGCACAGGTTTCCTGTGGGCACCCAGTCAATGCTGTAGCTTCTCTAAGATGCAGTTTCCTGTCTGTAAGACGACGGTAGTAATTCAGTACTGAATTTCTCCTCAGTCAAGTGATGCAAGGAGAAATCCATTAATGCAAGACATTTGGTTAATAGAGTAATGGTGACTATGAGCATCATAAACACCTGGATTTAGTCCTGCAGAGGTGCACTCCTATATTTATATGGAGATAAGAGCCATGCTTTTCTATCTTTTACTGAACCATTTGACATTCTGTGTTGAAAAAGCACAAGACAGGGAAAAAAAATATCTTAATTGCAGTTCCACAGAAGAATCATGTGGAAATAAAGAATAGAAAATTGAAAAGTGCTGTTTTAGCTTCTGTTGTCATTTGTTCTGCCAAGCTATGTGAAGGTTTTGAAAAATAAAAATGCTATTTTGTGGCTCCTGCTCTCCCTCTGTAATCATCCCCTCTCTCTTCTCTAAAGCATCATGACAGTGTGTCAGTTAATAGTGATCTTACACAGAATCAAATTCTCCCTCTCTCCTCAGATCCCCTAGATTCAGCTCCAGGTCAGGCCTGGAGCTCCAACTCTATTCCTTAAAGTTGTTCTAGGATGGATTTAATGACACATTAATAATAGATGCTTTGGGGCAAATCCTAAATGTCTTTTCATTCATTCTCAGCGTCTGCTCACGCAAACTTCCAGTGAAACCAATCATTTCCACCAAACCCAGGCTTTGATTTTTAGACTTCAAGACACACAGAGAATCAAACCCTGAGCAAGGCTGTAAGGTTCTTCTTCCTGTAAGAGAAGAAGCTGTAGCCCAGAGGAGTGCAAAGAGCTGTTCCACACTACACCACCACCTTGCACAGAGCCAGGAGCACAAACCTCTGCTGGAACCCCACAAAGGTCATCCCGAGCTGCTGCCTTGTGTCATGACAGAAGTGTTTTTTCCTGAGCATTTGTGTGAGCTGGTGGCACCAGGGGCCAGCAGGCAAGCTGAATCCAGGGAAGTGAAAGGCATGGAAAGAGGCACGGAGTCAGGCAAGGAAGAGCAAGACAAACAGAGTACGAGGGCCAGGAAGAGCAAGATAAACAGAGCACAGAGTAGCTGCGAGGTGGGAGTAGAAGTTGAACGATGGCGGAGGATGTGATAACAGATGAGGCTGCTATAAGAAGCCTCAACTATTAGTAGTGTATCAGTCTTCTGTTTTACTTAGCAGCATGCTGGGAAGTGCAATGAATTCAATCTTGTGTAGCTTGGTGAGGGACAGAGCTGTGTACGTTTGGAATGCAGACGGTGCCGTGATCTGGAGCCCCTGTTTTATCAATCAGCCCCTGCACCTCAGCCCCTGTTTTATCAATCAGCCCCTGCACCTCAGCCCCTGTTTTATCAGCCCCTGTACCTCAGCCCCTGTTTTATCTTGCACACCTGACACTTGCTGCAGCAGGAAGTGGAGTGCAGTTTATTTCACGATATGTGAAAAACATTCAATCATGTGCCCTGCTGTTCATACAGTTACTAACAGGATGAGATTGATAGTAAGTGGTCTCATGAAGCTATCAAGCAGCTTCATATTCAGAGCTCAGATTTCTGCCTTTTCAGTCTGCTCAAAAAAGGCCTTTGCAAGACTTTCCAATCTGCCCAATGGGTCTTTTCAATCTGCCAGAAATTATTTAACCTTGCTAAGGTTTCTCTTTCAGAGAAAACCAAAAAGTCCCAAGCCCCTCCTTCCCCATCTCCTTTTTCTGACTCAGCATGCCAGAAATATCATTTGCCATTATCGGTCTCATAGACTTTTGACCTGCAACTCTTGTGGGTTATTTAATGTGATTTTAGAGCAGGTTCAGTGAGGAAGAGCCCAGCAGTGCCCCAAGCACACACAGGAGAACCATGGCCAGCACCAGTCACGCTGCTTGGCCACCACCAACCACAGGCTTTTCACTGGCCAAGCAACATTGCCCCGGGGTGTGGGGAGGTGTGAACAGTCACTGTCTAGCTAAGCTGGCACCACATCCTAAAAGCAGTGTGGTTATCCAGCAGAAGCTGCATGCTGCAGTCAGACAGCTTGCTTTGCTGGTGGGGAAAAGCTACTAAGATTATGCAAAGCTCTGCTTTTCAGGCAGGCATCTGCAGACATTGCAAAGATGCTTTTCCACTATAGTTTAGCAGTAGAGAAATGAATCCACTGCAGACATAAAATTAATCTCAGGGAATGTCTGTTTAAATGGCAAATATCCCTCCTAAACTGTCTTTTCAGGAGAATGGCTAGGAAGTGTTTTAGGGTTAATGCCCCTCAGATATTGGCACACACAAGGGTTCTTCAGCTGCACTAAGGCAGACTGGGAACAGAAAACTGAAGAGCTGGTGGAGATCTGGCTCTTTTTTTTTTCTTCTCACATATCTTCTCTTGACATGTAAGCACAAGCAAAAGTCTCTGCAGTGTGATGTCCATGTGAGAAAAAAGCCTTAGCAAGAGATGTGCTCAGAAATCTTCAAGGCACACAGTTCAGGACAGAGTTCAGGTCTGAGGGTCCACTTTATTATGCCAGTATCATGGCAGTGATAACTTCACTGGACATAATGTGCCTTTCCCAAAAATGCCCTGGGTTTGGAACATTTCATGACAGACTGCCTGTCCCCCTGAGGAAAATAAAATGCGGGTGCTATCTATTCCCTCCTCCACTTTGTTGCCTTCAAGAAAAAATGCCAAGAGGATTCATCCAGAGTCTCCACACAACTGGAAAAGCTGCAGACACAGCTGAAGTGGACATTGATAAACATTTTCTGAGTTCTGACTGCAATTTTTTTTCTGCCCAGTGTCAAATGACCGATTGCACCATCTCCCTCCTAGCCCCACATCCTCAGCATTCAATTTCTCTGTTCACTTCCTTCCTCAGTCTCCTACATCTTCTTTCCAGTCTGCTTTTTCCCCCATCTAGCTTAGATCCCCTGCATGATGACCTTTGCTGTCATTCTCTCCACTCTCTGTGCATTCTGCCCTTATCATTGATCTTTTTTGTCTTGCACATCTATAGTGTAAGCCATCAGTGGCAGCCATCCCTTTCCTTGACTGGTTCTTCAGGATGGACTTACAGAGCCTGGTTGGCAGCTGAACATCTCTAAACCTTTTAGTAAGCACAGTTTTAAAAGTTCTACTTCAGTGACTTAAATGCATTACCCAGAATCCCAGAATCACAGAATCCCAGAATCACAGAACAGGTCAGGCTGGAAGGCACAACAGTGGGGTTAGTGGGTCCAACCTCTCTGCTCCAGCAGGGCCATCCCAGAGCACAGACACAGGATTGTGTCCAGAGATTTCTGGAATATCCACTGAGGGAGACCCCACACCCTCTGTGGGCAATCTGTTCAGTGCTCAGTCACTGCACAGTGAAGAAATTATTCCCCATGTCCAGGTGGAATTTCCTGTGCATCAGTTTCTGCCCGTTCCTCTTGTCCCCTTGCTGGGCACACCAAGCAGAGCCTGGTCCCTGCTCTGAGCCCTCCCTGCAGACACTGACACACAGGGATGAGGTCCCCTCTCAGTCATCTCTTTTCAAGGCTGAACACCCCCCAGCTCCCTCAGCCTTTCCTCATAAGAGAGATGCTCCAGTTCTTGCATCATATTTTGTTGTCCTCCAGTGGCCCAGATCCAGGAGCTCCAGGTCTGTCATCCTGAGGAGCCCAGAACAGGACACAGCCTCTGAATGTGTCTCACCAGGGCTGAGTGAAGGGACAGGATCACCTCCCTTGACCTGCTGGCAATGCTCTTCCCAATGCACCGCAGGATACCATTGTCTTTCTTGGCCACAAGGGCCCTGCTGGCTCAGGGACAACCTGTTGTCCACCAGGACCCCCAGGTCCTTCTCTGCAGCCTGGCTTTCCTTCAGATCAGCCCCCAGCCTGTGCTGGTGCCTGGATTATTCCTCCCCAGCTGCAGGATCCATTTACCTGTGTTGAATTTCAGACAGCTCTTCCCTGCCCATCTCTCCCACCTGATGAGGTCCTTCTGCAGGGCTGCACAGCTCTCTGGGGTGTTGGCCACTGTTCCCATCTTTCTGTCACCAGCAAACTTGCTGAGAAGGCACCTGCCCCTTATCCAAGTAATTTAGGACTAAGTTAAAAAATACCAGGCTCAGTATTGAACCCTGAGGGTATTGTGGATTGTCAAGAAAAACCACGGGTCTCAGGATGATGAGATGTGACACCATGATGATATAAAGGCAGCAGTACCATGATAAGTTGTCAACTTTGGTAGCCAAGAGACATAAAACCACAGAAATTCTTGCTGTGTTGTCAGCAGCCACAAGGAAGAAATGCTGTCCCAAAGCACTGCTCTGTAATAATCAGGATATAGAAATCTGCATTTGGTTCATGCTTTACCACTAATTCATTTGTTGGGCTCGTAACCATATAACAATGCTGTGCTTCAGAGCAACCATCTGCAAACTGAGTGGAGTACTTACTGAATCACAGGCATGTTGTGAGGCTTCATCAATCAATTGTGGTTTTAAAAGGAATCTCAACTCCTGCCCTAAAAGTGTAAATCATCGTAATTTATATCCTTGTTAGAATTTTTTTATACAGGACTTTTTATTTTTTTTCTATTCTTTTCTCATAACAAATGTACACCAGGTCAATTCTCAGTGGGTTATTCCTGACTTAAATGTGTGTAAGAGAGCTGAGAAGCAAATCTCTCATCTTCAGACAGAGGAAGGCTCTCAATAATGTAGCCATTTACACACCCTTGAAAATGGAAGCTGTTTAAGAGCTTTGTTTGACTTCAACAGCAGGAAAATGTGCACCTCACTTTGCTCAGCATCCATCCTTTTAAAGCGTATTGTGTGTTTACAAGCTGTCTTGAGCACTGAAATTGATTTTAGATCTGGGCAGTTATTAAAGGTTCACTTTCCTTCCCTCCTCCAGTTTCAAACCAAGTGATAATATGAGGTGGTGGGAAATTGTCTCCATGAGCTGACACTGCCTTTGCCCTGACTCTGAGTTTCTCAGGAAAGGTTTCCATTGCAGTAGATGTCCTGCCTGATCTCTGCCAGTAGCACTATAATCTTCCTTTCAAAGAAACAGTTTAGCTTTGTGTGTATATACAGGTTGGAATTTATTTTGGAAAATAACTGTAAGAGACCCTGGCACAGCTAAATGTAATCAAATTAGCTGAGGTTTAAGCTGCTGCTATGGTCTTACTTCCATTTCAACACAGTCAGATACAGTAATAGCAATGCTTAGCACCAGCTTTTTCATTGCTAGTCAGTCCAACCACTGTTTGAATTTGTAGAGATAAAGCTGACACTCCCAGCACATCTGTGGAGGTGAGGGAAGAAGCTTTTCTTCCACTCACTCTACAACAGATTTGCTTGGTTGGCCTTAAGGCATCCTAGGTAGGGTTCATATAGCACCCACAACTGGAGTATTCAGGGATTATGTTGAAATATTCAGACCGTGGACCACTGCAAATGGAGGCAGTGGGGACACCCCATCAGGTGCCATCGAGGTTTGTGTCACATCCAAACTAAGGCTGCAGCTGGGTACCCCACCTTCCATAGGCTTTCTCTGCAGCTTTGGTGAAACTCTCAGCTCCCTACCTGAAAAATGGTATATGCAGGAGGAAAACATGGGTTGGGAAAAATGTTTCCATTACTGAGAGGCAGTCAGATCAAAAATGATGGGAGTAGAAGCCAGAAAAAATACGTTAGAACAAAATGCACCATGAAAATCATGGAGGTAACTGAAGGGTGAGTGTATTCATGTGTCCTCAAATAGGAAAAAAATAAATAGAAGGAGGTGTGGAAGACCTCACTCAATCTCTTGCAAATAAAAAGGATGAGTATACATCAACCATTTATTCCAAGGAGATAAAAGCTGGATTCTGCTGCTCAAGCAATGAAAAGAGAGAAGTAAGAAAAACCAGAACATTTCACTCACATTTCCTTCAGCGTTATTCTAAATATTCTGAGCAATTTTTTTCTGGACAGAAAAGGACAATTCTACAGCAAATATTCATGACAGCTCTTATTTTGCCTTTACTGTGGCATTGCATTAGTAACAGTTGCAGCTTACTGCACTAGCCAGCAAGCCCCCTCAGCAATTTCTTCCCTTCTTCAATGGTGGTTTTAATGAAATGCACATTTTCCATCAATTCATTCAGAAATTGTTGCACCAAAATACAGTACCCATTGCTGCAGGAAGATGTCTCTCCCAGAGCTCTGCACCTTTGCAGCTCAGATACCTCTGGTGATGATGGTGAGGGCTGTACCTGTTCAGGGATCTTAATTTCTACCTTGCCAGGGTTTTTCTCAAAGACTCATTCTTAATCAGGGGCAGGTTTTGTATGGGAATCATTTAAAACATGCATTAAATATCACACTGAGGCATCAGCTGCAGTAAATGCAAAAGTGACAGTCACACTGTGAGCATTTGGTAATCTACAAATAGACCTGGAAGTCACAGTGGCTCAGGAAGCAGACGGAGTCGATTCAGTAACAAATGCATCCATATCCAACACCTTTGCTGCATTAATTTCTCCAAGCAGCTCACTCCTCTATAGTGTGTCTACAAGATGTGCATACATTACCATCAGTGACTGATGCTGTCCCCGTGGCTGCTCATGTTTAATGAAAGCTTTGTGCCTATATATAAATTCTGTGCTCGAGTGAAATATCTTCCAAATCTCTCACAGCAGTTCTGGAAGAGACCTTTGGCTTGTACACTGAGGAGTGAACTCACCCTCTCTGCCACGCACAGGCTCTGCAGAATAAAAATGATACATGAGGATAAAAATAGAACAGAAGAGACTATTTAGGTTGGACCAGATGCTCACATTCCTGCCACCTAGGTGGATTTAATATTAGTGAATTCCCTGTGAAAAGAAATGAGTGTGGGAAAAATATGAAGTGTAGGTCTGATCCTGTTCCTTTTTTTTCTCCCACATGCGAAGTTGCTTCACACAAGCACCCTCCCCCTAAGTCAATGACTCTTGGTGCATGTTTTCTGTCACTGCTGATTACTTTCAAGAGGACTGTCATGTTGCAGGCACAGGGGTGATGGAGGCAAGAATTAAAGCACCAGTCCCCTGTTCCACCTGCGTCTGCACAAACACCTCCAGGCAGAAGGAACGCTGTTGGATCGTGTGAGTCCTGCCCGAGTGTATCCAACAGAGGTTGCACGCCTTTGAACATCAATGGGAAGGAGGTACAAAGAATAAAATGAGAGCTGCACAGGGAAGGTTCCCTCCTCCATCATTTTCCCGAGCTACTGCTCTAAGGACACAGGTGCACTCACCCAGTAACCCCAGCTCAGCTTCCTCTTGCACTCAGTTGACTGAGCCCATGCTCCACAAACACTCGAGTGACTGTGCAAACGCACACAGCTGGCAGAAGCAAAGGACAGGAAGAGAGCCTGTGAAGCTAAAGGGAAGTCTGGCTCCTCACAATCCAGTCACCAGTACCTGTCATCATAATCTTTGTATTCCTGATAACAGCCTGTTGCAAAGGCCACCAGAACTGATAGATATGGCTATGACAGGCTTTGAGTCAGGCATTGCATTTTTAACTGAGCCACTTCCCAGTTCTTAAAATTGTAATGTTTACTTCATTGCTGCAGCTGCATTGTAAAGGACAGACTTCATTCATGGCCAGATCATTTAATGAATGAATTTTGTAGATTGCAGGGAAGAATTTTTATGGGGGACCTCTGGTGATTCCTAATGACTGAAATTGCAGAGTCTTTCTCATGTATTGCCAGTCTCACTAGGTCTTGAAATTTAATGGATTTGCAGCCCTCCTCTCATGTGAACAGCATGGCAACAACTGCTCCTTATGTGTGACCACCTTCCAAGAACTGTCACTTAAAAGAACATCCACAGCAAAATTCAACACAGTGACTCTTTTATAGTAGTAATTCAAAGAAATCCCCCAAAGGGCCAGAGACATTTTATAGGGCAAAGTAAGCCCGACAAAAGAGGGCTTATAAAGGAGCCTACACCTCTGCCTTGCTGTACACATGGGCCCTCTTCCTCTTACCTTACTCTCTACCCTCCTCCTTACCAGAGATGGTAGAGCCACATGGAGATGTCCTTTTATGGCCCTGCACTGGGAAGAGTGGCTAAAAGTAGGGCTGCCTTCTTGAACTGCAAAGTCTTTACCAAGCCCTGACACAGAGAAATTGCAGATTGTTCTGGTGACCACTGAAGGAAGCTTGGTTAAAACAGATTAAAAGGTGTGCTCTTCCTACTCTGAATGACAGATCCATTGATTCATTTATCTTTGGGGAGGACGAGAATTTTTCACAGAATCACAGAATCATAGAATCATAGAATGGTTTGGGTTGGAATGAGATGATCTTCAAGGTCTCCTTCCAACCCAAACCTTTTGACATGGGCAGGGACATCTTCAACAAGACCAGGTTGCTCAGAGCCCCATCCAACCTGCCCTTAGCTTGAATTTTTACTGAGGAGGCAAAAAATTTCAACTGAGTGCAGGAAGAGGGAGGACAAGTGCTTGCGACGAAAATCTGTCATGAGTCACTGGATAGAGCAACTAACTGAGAACTCAGAAAATCCACTGATTTAAGAGAGTCTGAGGTTGGGAGTATTTAAGGGGATGAAAAAGAATGGCACATACTGGTTTCATTTGCATTTCTCCCTTGTGCCAGTACAGCCTCTGTTGGATGAGGGGCTTCCAGGCTCAATGAACCTTGGCCTGAATCAAAACTGATATTCTGGTCATCTTTATGCCATCATTTTCATAGAAAGAAATGGTTTATTAATAACCCTGTGTTGAAAAAATAAACAGGTTAGGTCTTCTTTCTAGTACTGATCATATTTTTCAGTTATCTTTCTTGTTTTGGGGGCTTTTTTTCCTTTTCTGGTTTGTTGTGACTCCTGTGGTTCATCTGGAAGACGGCTCGTGGATTGGCAGCTCTTAGCCCCTTCTTGCACAGAGCCATTACATTTCTCTCAAGGAGAACCTCTGTCACGTCCAAAGGATGGACTGGAGAACAACTCACAATCCAGGTGCCTTGCCGCTGGCTGTTGCCTTTATTGCAGAGTGAACTCAAGGTAAAACAGGAGAAACACAACAGCACTCACATGCTCTTACCTAAAATGTGGGAAATTTCAAATTCTGCTTGGCTTTTTGTGGACACAGTAGGTGCAACTCTGGGTTAGCAGAGCTGTCAGCAGCCAGGGCACCCACTGCACATCTCAGAGCTCTCTTCCAGCCTGTGTTCTCTCCCACAGGTTAGACCTAACCCGAGAGGAACTAAGTTATGTGTTGTCCTTTTGACTAAACATGGTTTGCACCTTTGGTAGCTCAATCTACAGCAGAATATTTTTTTTTAATCTTATGGAGAAAAGTATTGTCCAGGAATTTTTAATCACTTCTGTCTATATTAAAGAAAATCTCTTCACTCACCACTTACTCCTCCAATCTTTTCCTGCAAGACATATTTTCTAGATTCTTCATCTTTACAATTTCCTTTCCTTTCAGTCATGCTGTACACCCCAGGTCCAAATCCTGCACTCAGTTTGCAAACAAACTTTCTATTCCTGGGTGTGTCTCTGCCTCTCACTTGTCTGAAGCCTGCCACTTCAGCAGAGCCTGTAAGCTGAGCTAGGATGGATAGACCATTGTGCCCAACATCAATCCTTCTCCCTTGGAGCTTATCTCACAGCTCTGTTGTAGATGGAAGGATTGAAGGACACTCCCATTTGCAAGTTATTTTCTCTGTGGCTCAAATATTTATATGGTGTTGAGTCTGGATGAGCAAAGACTGGTCCTCAGAGTGGTGAGTACTTCCTTGGTAACAGGGTCAGCAAAAAAGAAGAAAACCACGGATTCTTATGGAAGTAAACAGATGTTTAAAAAAATGACTGTTACTTTTCTCTAAGCAATGTTAAAACATTTGTGAGTACACAGAACAGCATGTATTTTCTGTTCCAAAACCCCAGTAAAATGTTAATATTCAGATATTTCTCCAGAAAGCACCACACCAATCAGCATCTCGTCACTGTCGCCTGACCAAAGGAAGGCTCAGAGCTCATGGCTGTGCCTGTACCCCAAAATGTCACACTGCTCTGTGCCCTAAGTCCCACAGAGCCCTCATCCCTTCCCAGCTGCCCACAGGCCCCACTTTGGCCTCATGTTAACCATCACTTTCAGCTAAAGGTTAATTACTCCAGTGGACATTTCCATCCAAGCTGTTGCCCGCAGGTTGCAGTCCCTGCCTGAGTCCTATTTTTAGACCAACTCCCTCCTTGCTATTGATCCCAGTCGCCCTCTGTTAATTAGATACACACAACACACACAGCATTTGCAACTCATTTATCAATTCTGTTCAGCACCTCCCTCCCCTGAGATGTAATTTGGAGCCCTCCTTGAATCATGCTATTGATCTTTCCCAGCAACTTTGCTATAGGATTCTCTGTGTTGCAAACTATTTATAGATCCCTCTTCTCCTGCTCTCCCTTGAGGAATCAGAAATGGGCAAAGGTAATCAGACTTCTATATTTAAGGAGTTGATCGAAACCAGATATTTCCTCTTTCCTCCACCTTTCCCCTCCTTCCCTCTGCTGCTGATCTGCACACACTTCTTTTGACAGGTGAGACCTTGCTCCATGTGGTGCTGTAACAATTCTGGTAACTCTCAGGTGATGTGATTCAGAATTTGCCCTGGGTGAACTCTTGTTTGCCAAATTGATGAAACAAATTCATCCTCCTCCCTGTGTCCAGGAGCTTCCCAAAGCACCCTGTGACCAGTTTCATCCACTCAGCTTGGAGTGCACCTTTCAGAGGTCTTCAGTCTTGGAGATTGATATCTGATCTGATCCACCTACAAGGGACTGGAAGGGTATCCAAAGGCTTTAGACAATATACAGCCAGGAGTGAGACAGAGTCGCTTTTATGGATGAAGAGCTACAGTAATGAGCCCTGCCGGAAGGGATTTGAGGAAGACTTAAACCAAGGGAATGTAACCTGAGGCTCAGAGAAATCAGGACCAGCTCAGCCTTCACTGACCAAGGCTGAAAATCCCAGCTCTAACACAGGAGGATGCCTACAATTATGGGCAAGGCAACACCAGGAGGGAGAGCTTTGTCTCAGGGAGTAGATAAAAGCAGCCTCGGGCTCCTGTGGTAACACCTGCTCCTGGAAACCTCATGGTGAATGACAGGCAAGATGTGGCTAGAGGGCCTGAGTAATTGCAGCCTCCAGAGAGTATAGGTTCAGGAGCCATGGGGCTGGACACTGTGGAGCTGGGCTGGCTCCTGTGAACCATTGGGAACCTTTTGCTGTGTGTATGTAGGTTGTATGTAATGAGGATAGAATCACACAATGGTTTCAGTTGGAAGGAATGTTAAAGATCATTCAGTTCCACTCCCCTGATGTGGGGCTGAGTGCATGTCTGTGCTTGGGGGATATGCTGAAGCTGGGAAAGGGGCTTTGCTGTGTGGAGGGCCGTGGTGTGGGCGGCTTTTGGAGTGTGTGATGCTGTGGCTCCCTGAGGGAGTGGATGTGTGGGGCTGTGGTGTGTCGAGGTCAGTGTGTGTGTGGGACCGAGATGTGTGGATCTCTGCAGGCATGGAGTGTCAGCACAAGATGTGCAGGTGTGGTGAGTGACTGTGGTGTGTGTGACTGTGGGGTGTGACGCTCAGGGTGTGTAGGGCTGTGCAGGTGTGTGCATGGGGGTCATGGCGTGTGACGCTCAGGGCGTGTAGGGCTCTGTGTGTGGGTGTTCGGTGCTGTGCAACGCGGAGTGTGTAGGGCGGTGCTGTGTGAAGCTCGGGGTGTGCAGGGCTCTGTCTATGTGTGTCGGCGGCGTGCGGGGCTGTACGTGGCTGTCTGTGGAGGGGCGGCGGTGCGCGGAGCTGCGGTAGAGCTCAGAACGGGGCCGCGGAGCCGCGGTCCCCCGGGGCGGCGGAGGTGGCACAAACCTGTCCCGGCCGCTACGCGCGGCTCTGCTCGAGGGTGGGAAGGGCTCCGGGCTGTCCCTGCGAGCACGGTACAATCCCGCCCCGCCGCCGCCCGGCCCCGCTCGGCGGCCGGGGCGTGGCCGAGCCCGGGGAGGGCGGAGGGAGCCGCAGCCGCGCCGGGGGAGCTCCGCGGTCTCTCCCTGCCGGGGCGGCGCCGAGGGGGTTAAGACGCTCCCCGCGACGGGCCGGGGCGGGCTCCGCATCCCGCCTCCCGCATCCCGCCTCCCGCATCCCGCCTCCCGCGCCGGAGCGGGCACGGGCA
>VZSR01000824.1:3627973-3646050 GCA_013398615.1 Brachypodius melanocephalos
CTTTTTTCTGGTTTGGTATTTTCTTCACTATTACTTAGGTGTCAGAAATTACATGGGGCTGGTTCTAGGCAACTGATAGTTAAAACAGCAATGCTGGATCTGGGCCATCAGAAGCACCTGGAAATCCCAGTGATTCAACCTGAACTCTTCAATTCCTTTCAACCTCTCCACTTTGGAGTTTCTCCCCTCTTTTGCTGTTCCATATGGTAATGAAGATCCCAAGAAGAGGAAGGAGGTGGTTGCTGTTCTGTCTGTACTGACGCCCTATCAGCTTTTTCTTCTTCATTTCTGGTATTTTTCTCTGACAAACAAATAAATGATCATCCAGTCTTTTGGCAACAAAGGTTTAAGCTCTTAAAAAAGGCCTATTATTTAAAGGGCACTTTTCAAAACAATTAGTACTTTAGTAGCAATGTGTTTGCCCTAATGAGTGCACTCTGGCAGTCAGAGGAAAGAGCATAAGCTGATACCTAGAGATGTAGCCTAACACAGGCAAATTAGCAGTGCTGCAAGTCAGTTTACTGAGTGTACTGCACATCCAAGAGGTTTGTTTCAACGAGTGAAAAGCACTAGGTACGATTAAGAATGACTTAATTTTTTATTTTCTCCCCAGATATCCACTCCCTTTTATATCTTCATTCAGAAGGCCTCGTACCACTCCTGTACTTGTGATAGTTTATGCTGTATGAGTTGCATTCAGGTCTGGTTTGACTTGTTGGACTGGCACCAGAGACAATTTTTCACAAAGTCTCAGACTTGCTTCATTGCTGTTGCTGTCTGATGTTTGAAACCAGTGTCCTTATGGTGTAGAAATGCTGCTGGCATTTTGGTATAACATAGATTTCTTCTTAAAGGTTTCTAGAGCTTTTTTCTTTTCCCAAGATGGGTGACAGTAAAGGCTGGTGTTATTGAAGTGGAAAGAGCACGGGATGCAAGCTTGGCTCTGAGTATCCAGCAATAGCTTTCATGGTGATTGTTGCTGGCTCTTGGGCATATGTGGTCCTGATTTGGCTAACTAGATGGAACCTGGCTGCAGGTTGGGTAATGAGGAGTTAAAAACGATTTCCATGGTCTCTTTGACAAGAATCCAGCCTGTGGAGCATTTCAAATCTGATCAGAACTCCAGGTCTACTCCTGAAGACCTTGAGTGTGGCACAGTGAAAAAGGAGAAGTGTTAAACAACAGAGAGGAAGCATTAGAGTGGCCACAGAGGGAAAAAAAAAAAACCCTTTCTAGCAGTTTCTTGTGAAGCACAGAAATGTATTGGTGGGGCTGTCGTGGGCTCTTCTCTGCTAGGTCTTGCAGAACAGGATGGACAAGCATCTGTCAGGAATGACCCCTGCATTCTGTCCTGCCTTGTGGCCAGGTATGGGCTGGCCTCCTTGTCCTGTATTTTTAATGGTTCCCTACACACACAGGCTGTTTGAAGTTTGCCTTGGATCTTGCTTGGGATCTGTGTAAGTTTATCTTGTTCTTTTTTTTTCCCTGAAGGTTTGTGCTTCCCTGAGGGATTATCAGTGCATCCTACAATTCTGTCTCCAGCTGAATATCAGGATAAGAATCAAACCTCTTCTCTAAGCAGCAACAGTTCTGTGTTAGCAGTGTCACCAGCTTTTTATGGCTGCTGTTTGAACAGCCCTACCAGTGGCTGTTGCAGGGAAAAACAAACATGCTGCCTATCTTTAAAAAACGGACAGGAGAGAACACGGGCAGTTAATGCTCAGCCAACCTAAATTTGATCTTCAGAAAGATATTTGACCGAGCTGTTAATCAGCGTGAAAGTACCTAGGGGATAACAAGGGACAAGGTGGAACAACCCCACATTTTTCTTGAGTAACTGGCGCTGGACTTCTCTGGGTTGTTTTTATTCCAGCAGATAGCTGATGGAGGGGGAATCAGTTGGTTGTGACATTAATTACATATGTGGCATGATAATATCATAATTGCAATGCATAATAATATAATTTTCATAATTGCAGTAGAAAATCCTAGGCGGGGTTGAACTGCAAGGTGGGTGTGAAATCTGGATGGACACACACTGTGGACCAGAGGTTGGACAGTGACTGGGCTTATCACATGTGGGAAAAACACACACACTGTGCAGGTGTAAATGGGGCAGAAAATCCAAACCCACAGATCTGCTAAATCTGCCACCAGATAGTTTCACAATAGGATAAAAAAATGCAGCAATATTTATCACTGGTTTTCTGTCAGATTGGATGGACATAACATATGCAGTCATACAGGGGTCTGTCCTGTGGCTGATAATATTCAAGTTTCCCATTAATGGCTTGTCTGGTAGAACACAGAGTACACATATTAATTGTGAGGGGTGGCTAGCACTGTGAGGGCAGGAGCAGAATATAAAACGATTTTGTTAGATTGGAGAAATGGTTTGGAATCAATATGATGCAATTCAATAAAGTCAAGTGCAGAGAATTACACTGAAGAAGAAAATATCAAAGACACATATAAAAAAATTATATAAACTGACTAGATGCAAGCACTACAACATCATGCTGATAAAGTGGTAAGGCTTCAGCCTGGAAACTGAGTGCAATTTTGGGTACACAGTGATTTGAGAAAGGATGAGAAAAATCAAAATGCTGAAAGAAAAATTAACCTGTATTCAGTGTGAAGTGGACAGAGGTGTCTAGCCTATATGAAATACATGAAGGGGGAAAAAATAACAGCTTCAGACATGGGAAAGGTAGTTGAAAAGAGTACACTGATAAGTTTTTTTCTGCATACATACCCAGATGTAGGTTGATCACCAGCTGTGAAAACAGCTGTAACATGATCTGTAAGGAACCTCCAGAGTGCCAGTAGTGGGATGTTTGTCTGAAGTGGTTAAACCATTGTCCAAAACACATGGGTTTGGTATGCTTCAGCCTGCCTCAGTTCTGATTGGGCTCAGTTACCTTGTGTTCCTAGGAATGGGTGGCTGAGAGCTGCTCTACAGGAGCTGCCTGCCGAGTGGAGTGACCCCTAAGTGATGGACTGAGGACCTGAGCATCCTGCAACAGGTCAAATGGTTTATTGAGGTTTTTCCCCTCCCTCAGCTTCTGGGATTATGCACTCAATGGATGTTTCTAACTGCTCTGCTGAATGTACAGCAATGTTTTCTGTCTGACAGTGGACTTTGTGGTGGTCAAGGCTGAATTTGGCTTCGAGCTAGAGCTGCTCTGCTAGGACAGGCATCAATATTCATCTTGCAGCCCCTGCTCACTTGGCATTTTGGGTTGCATATTCTGTAGTGCTGAAACAAAGAGGTTCCTCCTCTTTCCCTAAATCCCATGCATACTAACCAGCAATTTCCATAGCACAGACAATCATCCAATCTGTTATCTTGGCAGGCACCAATGCCTTTCTACGTTGGAGGAAGGAAATCTATCCCATAATACACCTGTGCAATATATGGCAATGGCGATTTTGTTGCTAACCCCTGCAGCAATCAGTTTATGCCCTCAAGCATGAGATTTGATTATGCTTGTCATTATCTAAGCTACAAATGTTATTAGCAGCCATAAAATTGTCCATTAAAGTGAGAGGAATTACTTGCCTGCACCAGGGGGAGAACAGATAATTTACCACACAGATTTAAGCCCAAATGCACTTTTTTTTTTTTTTCCCCTAGAAGAACCTTCTAAGCCTTTGTACAGCCCCCATTTTTGCATGTCAAAATCTGTTTCCCCTCCATGGCCTTCAATCTGGGTCTTTTACCATAAGAGTTGCATAGATACCTGCTGATGAAATAACCTCAGATCATGACCATGTGTTTTTCTTTTCTATGTTTCATAGCTTGGATGAATGCTTCCCTAATTCTGAAAGTGCAGATGCCCAAACTCTTGTTGGATTCCATATTCTCTAGACTTGATCTGAGCTTCATTTACACAGAAGCAGTTCTGGATGCCTTGGGGTGGCTTGGCACTCGTGGACTGACTGTGCATCACTGGCTGGGTGTAGGATCAGTTGATTTGCTCCTAGCAGGGCCATTTTCATAGGTTTGCTTGCTCCTGCAATGCTAGGTTTTTATGAGAGGAAGAAGTGATGTATCACAGGGGCCAAGAAAAGATGCTGTGTCTGAGTGGGTGAGATCCAGGGTAGTGTCTGAAAAATTTCTTTGTCTTCCCTGGGACTGGCTGATTCATCCCCTTCCCACCACCCTGCTAATTCCTGTTCATGTATCAGTTCACCGTAAAGCTGCTTTTTTATTCCCATGTGGTATTGTGTTCCCACCCCCTTCAAACAACAGAGAGTGGGGAAGAACACCCACAGCTTTCCCAACAGACAAAAATGGTGGATCCTGACAGACTGGAACAGATTCTGATCACTGTAAATCCTGCGAAACTTGGTTGTTTTGGTGTATTTGTTGACTTTAAACTAAGATAAATGTGTGCAGAATGTGGTCTGGAGAGCCTGTATTTTGAAGGAAGCATCTCCTCCTACTCACCCAACAAATTAACACACACATGGTGTAGCATTGATATTAGCTCCTGTAGCAAATGGAAAATATGTCAGTAGCCCAAAAAGAATAAAAAATGTTCTCAAACAGGGCTTAAAAAGTAAACAAACATCATATAACCAACAAAATCAATACAGTTCCATATTAGCCATTACAGATATCTCTGTCTTTGTCTACATCATACTGTGCACATTTCAATGCTGTGGAAAATGTAGAACCCTGGGGACCTAATTTCAGAACTTGGAAATGGTGTATTGAATGCAAGACCTGGGATAGAAGGCCTGGAAGAGATTTATGTTAACTAACAGAAGAGATTTTCCCCTTGAACCCCCCAAAAGAGCATTACTGAGTCAAAGAAATGTAAATACATATATACAAAACTAATATATATTAATTGGTGTTACAACATTAATAGAAAAAACTCATTGAAAACTCCTTTTTTTGAGTCATCTCCACTAACTGAAAGAAATCACTTAGTGAGAACTAATGTTAGGTTCAGGATGTCCAAGAGGAGGGGACGGCCTTTCAGCTTTCTGCATTCTAAAAGCTTTTTCTTCCTTAGCTGCTCTTCTGCTTGGAGGGAATCTGAGAGAGAGAAATATCCTGATGCTTTCCAGCCTTTGCCTCATGGCCTTCCTTTACTCTTCATGTCTTCCAATGTGTATTGAAACTATTCTTGTGGGCTTCCCTATTGAATTCCTTCAAGCCAAGCTGCTCTTGGCTGCTGTAAGCATTTCCTCTTCTCCTGCTCCCTTGAGAACTTGGTACTCTTATTCATCCAGGAAGCAAGAGTCCAGTGTGCAGACTTAGCAGGTGGTTGATGCTCCTCCTACCAGAGGAACACATCTCAGTAGAAGCTGTGTGAGATTTAACAGGAGGAAATGCTCCTGTGATCCAGTGTCATTCTTTGCTTGCCTGTCTAATACACTTAATATTGAGGGAACATCCTGTGTCTTTTGGATGGTGACTTTTGCTTCCATTCACAGTGCAGAGCTCTTTGCCAAGGAGAGGCTGGCAAGATTTCCTGCACAGGACATTGGTAGAGACTCTGAAGAAGAGGAAGAAGCTGGAAACAACTATTAGGACAAAATGGACCGTTGCTTGGAATTCTACATTCAGGTGATTTCCTGAGGGAGAAATGTTTGGCTTTGGTGCTCTTTAGTCTTCTGGAGTTTTAGTGCCATGTGTCAGCAAAGCTGTGCATGCTCACTGAGTGTGCTGGAGAGCCACAGGAGCTGTGCCTCCCTGTGTTTGCTTTTCCATTAAAAAGATAATATTACTTGAAACATAGATAGATTGGTTGATAGATAGATGGATAGATAATTTATTTTCTTTTAATGTGATGTCCTCTGACCCTTTAACAAGTGTCCATAGGCCCTCTGGGAGATCCACAGCCTCTCATCCTGAAGAGGACACAGAAGGTTCTTGTCTCTCCTCTGCCTTGTATTCCACCTCTGTGCAGTGCTTGATGTTGATCTCACTGCTCAGAGTGCCTGCAGCAGGCACGAGACCCAGGGGCCTGGATTTCATGTCTCTTTAATGGCATTCTGTGAGCTTGTGTTCAGAGAGAGAGACAGAAAGATCAAAGGCTGTGCAAGTGCACTGTGCTTGATTTTGCTTACACCAATACAAATCGATTGACTTCACCGAGTTATGAGGGATTTACAGCTAGGGGAGAAAAGATTCTGACCTAATGGCTCCAAAAGAGGCTTTTCTTGGATGAGCAATGTAATTAGAGCACTGGAACAGACAGATTTTGTGACTCATCTGTGGGTCTGCCGTCTTTTCTTTGCTTCTAGTAGGGTGTTCACTAATGTCACCACACTTTCATTTCACCCGTGGGCTGCCCTAATGAAGGACCAACCTTTGCTTGAACAGAGATCTCTGTTCAACTGCAAAGCATCCTCCCATCTTCCTGTCACTCTGAAGACTTCAAGCTCAGGACCAGACACTGGGGTAGTGGAAAATTTCCACTCTCTTCCTTTGTTGTACTGAAGCAGAGGATTAAAATAACTAGAAAAAACAAAGCAGAGGCCAGGGAGAATAGACTGATGACTGAGTCCACTTACCAACCTGAAATAAGTGTCCTAGCAAGGGGCAAAATCATGTGCCAAGATCAGCCTGCTCTGTATATCCAGCTGGACAACAGTACATGCATTTTGAAATCAGTGAAGCTGCTTTTCCCAGCTGGATGGAGGTCTGGGGATGAAGTACTTTTGTTAGAAGATTCCACTTCACTGAGACTGCAAGATATTCATTTGGGAAAATTTGTTGAGAATGTTTCCTAAGTAAGGGGATGAGGAGGTGGTCGTGGCTAGTGTATGAGGGACTTGGCATGCATTTGGGAAGACTGGAGCTGAGCACAGTCCCAAGGCTCAGGCCTCCAGGTGTCTGAGGGCTATGCTGGGCACAAGTGCCTGGCAGAGAGCTGACAGCACTCAGGATGTGGAGGTGGTGTATCTTTGGCTGCTGGTTCTCCTTTGGTCCCAGTGCAACAGGAATAGGAGTCAGGGGCCAGCTGTGGCAGTTTGGCTGGTGTCCACGACTGTGACAGCAATAATGGCAAGGTGTGTCAGGGCAGAAGCTGTCACGCTGCTGTGTGTATCACCCACCTCTTTTTCACCCACTGCTCATTTCAGCTGAGCTCGAGCTGTGAGACCCCTTCAACAGAGTAGTTTCAGGAAAGGGTAGGGAAGCAGTGCTGCAATGGATTGGAGTTTGGCATGGGATGGGAGAGGTGAGACAGTGACACCAAATTTGGCATCACTGATGATTCCCTCAAAAAGATTGGGGGCCACTGACGTGGGGAACTCAGTGAAGGTGTCCACCTTACATGCAACCTTGTCTTTTGTGTCTGTGTGCTCTCTTCTGAAGCCTTCCAGGTACCAGAATGCTTTTGCACTCCAAAATCACAACCTACTGCAGCCATTCCTCTGCTAGATTTAGCCATCTGAAATGGATTGCTGCTGGTGTGGTACACATTCAGCACAGACTGTAAGACCCACCTGGGAAGAAGGTGAACTTCTGTGTGCTGAATCATGTACCTCACCACTTGGCAGTGACAATAGCACAGCTATATGTGCAATTGGATTTGATGTCAGTTTTCTTCTGATTTGCCACTCATTGAAACTGAGAGCCAGTCATGATGATTGGTCCTGTCCTTGGATTCAAGCCCTGCTGCACTGGGCTCTGTACCAGCATGAAATTCGGAGTAATTTCAAAAAAGTGTCTAGAAGACCACAGAACTAAAGCTCCATTTTCAAAAGTAGCTTTTGCACTTAGGAGGCTGCTTTCCAAGCCAAGGAACCTCATACCTGCCAAATATGGGTTTAGAAAACAGGTTGGTTGGAGTGTGAAGTCATTGAAGAACATGAGAAAAGTATGCCTTTCAGGACAGTTTATAAAAAAAGGAGTACAGGTTCCTGGTAACTTCAAAACCTTTGAAAACCCACTTCCTTAGCTATCTGTCACATAAGCATCGCTTGGAAAATTTTTCTCTCCTATTACACCTGAGGCAGTCACCATGTAGAGTATTAATGAAAGCTACCATCTCTTGTTGATGATAGATATTAAAGCTGCTCTTTCTGCTTTTTCTGCCTGACCCATGTTGGTTTTCACTTGATGAATACCTGTGCAACACAGGAGTAAGTCTATGCTTTAGAGAAATTTCTGTTGCTTTGAGAAAGGTCACAAATGAGTGTAACAAGTAGTAGGGTGAAGGGAGAAGAAAATAATAACAGTTATATTCTGCTAATTGCTCTTAACTGCCACCATCACTGATCAGATGGAGAATTTATCCCAGGAAAGATACTGGGCTTGTGGGTTAGTTCAGGGACATGTTTTGTATCCAAGATGCTGTGAGGAAAAATGCCTGGAGATGTCTTTTGAAGAAGCCAAAAAATTGTAGTCACAGCTGGCACAAATGGCACTGCAGATGGGAAAGTGGGTGATGAGAAAAGAGAACTGGGAAAGATGGGGCAGGGTTGTGTGGTCATGAAAAGCTTGAAGATGTGGGAAAAGGAGAAGTTAGGAGAGAGGAAAGGGCAAAGTTCTTGAGATTTTGTGCTGCTCAGAATAGAAATCTTGGTCTTGATTTGTTTTAAAGTTTTTTCCAAGGTATCCCCCCCACCCCGAATGGAGAAGCCTGCAGGTGTAGAACATCTCAGCTTCTGCAAAAGTGCAGTTTAGAACAGTCACAACTTGATTGACCTTCCCTGGGATTCTGGTGGTAACTGGACTTTGCTGAGGGTTTCCTTTATGTCTTGTATGATTGTAGGGATCTGGATGCAGGATGCAGTGTCCTTTCTGAAAGAGTGTAAAGCTGTGTATTTTATTTTTCAAGCCTCCAGGGATACACACTACCATACATCCCCAGGCTATTTGCCCTGCACAGCTAATCTGTATTATGGTCTCATACAACATAAGAGGTTCACACAGCTCACAATCTTCCAACACAGGCAGGATCGAAGCATCCCAGAACTGTTTTGCCTGAACCTACAGGCTTTGTGTGCTGTCTGCACTGGTTTTAGCATCAGCCTCATTAGTAGCACAGCTCTTTTTAATGATTACCAACACTTTAGCAAACTTTGGGGTTAAAACTCTGATGGGAGAGTCATAAAACTCTTCATGCTCTTCTGACCTGTAGAGGTATTTGGCTGTGGGCAGTTATACCTCTGCAGGTTTAGATAATGTAGAAATGCTAGACCTGTGTCATTAAAACCATCGATCAATAATCTGCAATCCTAATTTTCCAACCTCAGAGGTTTCTTAATGACTTCAGCTGAATTTGTGGGCACCTTCCAGCTCTGGGTGTTTCCAAACAGATCTCTGAGGAGGGAAGATGCTGCTGCAATATGTGGCAGACGTGCTGATGCTTCTGTCTTCAGCCTGGGGCAGGGCCATGCAAACCTTTCTGGAGCTGTTCTCTGGGTTAAACCATGCTCGGGGAGCACTGAATGTTGTCACTATTTCCTGTGTGACCGGAGAGAGCTGAATTACCTGGGGGAAGGAGGAACCGGCCAAATCCGCTCTCGTGGCCGCACCGCCCCGGAGAAAAATTTTGATTGTGAGCAGCAGAACTCCAAAGTGCCTGTGATGTTCAGCTGCTGTCAGTGCAATGCTGAGGCAGACGTGCTGCTTCCTCCCAGGATTGTGTATTTTGAGCACGTTTCAGTAGTGCTCTAAGTTGACATTTTTTTTTTCTCTTCCTCTACAGTGCCAGTCATTGCCTTTTCTTCATTTTAGTGATTAATTGCTCTAAATACTCCTGCTCCTGGACTGCAGGAGTACAATTTCTGTGCTGTATTTCATCTGAACTTGCTATGCAAGTACAGGGGAGCTTGGGGGAGTGCACACACCCACGTCTCGCTAGGTAGAGATGGTTGCCAAAAGGACACCAAGTAAAAGAACAGTTAGTTCTTAAATAAGGGTATAATCTAATAAGAGGAAAAAAAATGAAAATTACATACTGGAATCTTTAGTGCCTTTCCCCTCCCCCCAGCTTCAAAATTTACAGCTAGTACAACCCCTGACTAGAGCAGTGATTTAAATATATATAGGCATCTGTGCTTCTAAGAAAAGGAAGTGTGTCTGTTTGGGGAGCTGTGTGGAATGAGTTGGTGGATCTCAGTCCAACTTCTGGCAGACAGGTTTTCACATCGCTCAAAGTCACCCTCTCTCCCAGCCCCCCTCCAAGGCTCGTGCCAAAGGCTGTCTATCCATCCCTCCTATGATCCCACCTTAGCACCTTCTGCAGAGATGGAGAGTCCCTCGTGTTCCATTGTGTTCCCTCTGGGCTGGGGCACTGTCAGCCCTGCACATGGAGGGCAGGGTTGGCTGTGTTCTTGATTCTCCCCAGTGTAGCTGCTCCTTTGCATCTCACTCCACGTGATGCCCATGTGTTAGACACTTTTAGCCATCCACATGACTGGCTTTGCCTGGCATGTGGCATCATCTTTTCACTGTGCTGAAAAGAGGCCAGCTAGAAGGCACAGCAGTGTCTCCTGGCAGGACCATGGCATGGCTGCTGTCTTGGATGTGCTGACACACACCTCTCCTGGGGCCTCTCTGCCAAATGTACCAGGACCCTGGAATTCATCTGAGCTGTTGGAGCACAGTGCTTCTCCACCTTTTTTATACCTGGCTCTGTTTTGTTGCAGGCAAAAAGCTTCAGGGCTTGCAACAAATTTAGCAGCTCAAAAATAGATTGTACTGCCTGGTCTTTAGAATTTCCTTTTCAGCTCCTGGGTGGAAAATACATGGCTTCTTGCTGACCTCTTTCACCTTTTTTTAGGATGTCCATTGCCAGGGTCCTCGATCTGGTCCTGTTTATGTGCTGCCTTCCAAACCTCACTGTGTGAGTTACTTACAGAGCTTTTGCTATGCCTGTGTGTATTCAGCTACTTTAAGGATCCTCTTTGCCCCTTGGGAAGCACAACAGCCCTTTCTGATGGCAGCCACACTCTTCAGGCTGAATGCTTTTACCTTGACTCAAAAACTTAAAGAGGAAATGTTAATTGCTTTAGTGGTGTCATTGTTGAGAGAGGCACACCAGGCTGACTAGCTTGGAAAGATGAGCCCTGTTGCTGATAAGGGAGAGAACAATCTCTTTGAGTCCCTGAAAAGTCTGCAATGCCCAGGGCAAACTCAAAAGTGGCATGGAAATATCTCAGCGCTTGTCTTCCTTGTTGCTTTTGTCTGGAGATGGCAGAGCTGACTGGCATCCCAGGGCTGCGTTGTTTCTGCAGTGATTTGTCACAGGCTCTGGGCTGCCTCCGTGTGCTGCTGCCTGTGCTGCCTTCCCCTGTGGTGGCACAGGGCCAGCTGCAATGGAAATGTGAAGGGAGAAGGGAAAAGGGACTCTTTAGGGAAGACATTAGTTACAGGACTCATCGAGGACATGGGCAAGGTGTGTGCTTGCTCTTCTCCTACACTTGGAGATGGAACAGCACAATTAAATTCAGTATTCATTCAGCCCTGGGGCTTGGGTAGGTCTGGAACAGGTGGAACAACTCTCTGGGAGCTTGAGTCCAGACCTGGGGCATAATGCCTTGGGAAAATGAGGGTGTCCCAACAAGTTCCCTTTCCTAGCTCCCACCTGTCATAAAGACAAATCAACATAACCTTACAGTTGTTTGTTTGAGTTGTAGGTGATGTGTCTCCAGGTTTGGGGCTAGCTCTCTTTGGTGCTCAAGTAAGTTTACCTACACTCTTCTGGTGCCTCTGCTGTTTCATTTCTTTTTCCTTGATTTTTCATGAATTTTGAGCTCTTCCAGTCACAACAGCTGCAGTTTGGCATGCGTGCAGAGCCAAGCCAACACTCTTTTATCAGCTCAACATCTAACACACATTAGGCATCCCCAGGATCATAAATAGAAGTTACTTGGAGCAGGAGGAGGTGGGGAATGAGCAATTTCTCTGTTTGCTGTTAAAAATGAGCCATTCTGTCAGCAAGGATCCAGCAAGAGAGAGGGGAAGGGAGAGAGCAGGGATGCTGTAGAATGGTGATCAGATGAGGAAGAAGCCTTTGATGTTTTTGTTCCCTGAAATGATTCTCGACTTTTTTAATTTGAAGAAAATGATGTGACAGTCATGGCAATCACATCTTCCAAGCTCCTGAGAAAAGGTTTTAAGTTTTACTCTGTAAAGCTGACAAAAAATATGTACATTGCTACACCTGGTGCCCCAGAACCAGTGTGCTTCTACTCTTGATTTACCACATCTCAGTTTCCTACAAGTGATATAGTTATCAGTGCCTCCTTCTTCCCCTGCATGTGCAGTCTGCCCTCAGAATGAATCATTTCCTTGTCTTTTGCTGCATTTTTGGAGCACATAATATATAGATGCTTGGCTGGGGATTTAAAAGCCCAACTCAAATCCAGTGAACTAATGTGTTATTTCAATTTCAGTATGCACCTGTTATTGTTCTCCACATTCCTGGATTTTTTTTTTTTCTCTTAGAAATTCATGCTCATTC
Source organism: Brachypodius melanocephalos (assembly GCA_013398615.1). NCBI lineage: Eukaryota > Metazoa > Chordata > Aves > Passeriformes > Pycnonotidae > Brachypodius > Brachypodius melanocephalos. The sequence goes on from VZSR01000824.1 coordinate 3,640,414, forward strand.
TCCCCAAAGAGGTTTTAATGGGAAAGAGAGAATTAAGGCAGACAGCCTGTAAAAATCCAGACACTTAAGAAAGAGCAGCAACCTAAATTATCATCTCAAGTTATTGCTCTACTGTGCTAGTGCTTATGCTACAAAGTGCTTTGAGCTGTGAGGAAGCAGCTGGTCTGGGATAGTGCAGCTGATTGGTATCAGGTAGAACCAGAAATGCCCCATTATGTGCTAGGCAGTAATGGTGGTCTTCTGCATGAGAGCGTGGTGGAATCTTTCTGGCATCAGAGGAATGCCTGGTGTCTCACGTGGCCACAAACAGGCCACAGATGGCATTTATTTAATAGTATCTGCAGCTCATACAACAGAATAATCAAAAAGATAGCTTATTGTCAGTTATTCTTTATGCTGGCTTGTGGGTCAGGAATAAAACAGCATAAAAATCAGCCTACTTAACAAAGAACAAAGGAAAGAATCTGTAAGTCGTAAAGCAGGAGTTGTAGAGTGGTCTGAGCCAGTCTTCAAAAAAAAGTAGCCTTGTGATCTGCTAGTGCAGACCAGTGCAGGCTGTTTTTTCTTGCTGTAGCACTCACTAATTAGACTCATTGCCCATGCATATCTCCTTTTTTTTTTTTTTTTTTTTAAAATCCCCAACTGTATCTCAAGCTAACTGCTCCCCTTCTAACCCACCAAACCCTCCACTGTCCCAGTCTGCCTTTTTGATCCTTAGCCTGTGTTGCATGAATTTAATAGAATTTCCTCCTGGGCTCTGATGCTGAAGGGTTAATACAGCACATAATAGGTGAACAGTGGTGGCTAGAAACAAGTGCCAGTTAATGCTTACTTGAACTATTCAGTAGCTTCTAAAATTGGCCACTAGCCTGAGACATTCATGATATTTCCAGAAAAACTTGGGTTTCAGGTTTTACAGACAACAGAGAGTATTTAATCCTAACATAAGAGAATGCTTCTCCTGCCCTGTGACTTTTTATTCCTGAGTAATGAAGGCCATGGCAGTGCTTTAATAGGACTGTGGCAGAATGTGGCTGCTTGGGTTTAACAGCACAGTTGTGATGGTGTTTGCATGAGTTTCTCTTGGTTTTCATACGGCTCTCTTTTTCTGGCACGGTCCTTCTTTGTATCTGTCATTGCTCCAAAGAGAACAGGAGTGGAGGGATTAGTCTGGTAGTAAAGACAGACTTGGGTGAGATTCATGTTATCACTCTGCTAAAGGCTCAGTAAGAGGCAAAGGGAGGAACATGTTCAAGGGATAGGGAAGAAAATGGTGGTTTTGGAAGCTTGATGGTGGGATCAAGCCCTTTGTGAATGGAATTCAATTTAATGATGTTGCTTTTCAGCCTGACATTTCATCCTGGTCCAAAGGAATGCTGTATGAAAAAAGTGCTGTGTTCCTAAGCAAGGGAGCAAGGATTGAACTGAGAGTTTAACTAAAATATACTGTGAAATGGCTGTATGTTCAATATCTGTCCTTGTTGCCGCAAGGGAAACCAGCTGTGTGTCCCATGTGTCTCCCTGCAGAAGTAGGAACTCTTTCTAGAGCTAAAGTTAAGTACAATCCCAGTGCAGTCAATTTTGTTCCTTAAAATGAGTGAAGGCTCCTTAATATGTGCCTGAAAATGCAGTGGGAATTCAGAAGTGCTCCCTGAGTTCTGCATTCTTTGGTAAAATCTAAGCAGGCAGAGAGAAAGAGAAAAGAGTGAATGCCTTGTACAGTTCAAGTGATGGAAACAGGTCTGTCCTCACAAATTTGTTTTAGATGTGAGTAGGTTGAACAGTGACTGCTTTTGGAAGAGTTGTTACTGCTGGGCAGCCCCAGAAGGTAATCTGAATATCTGTATCATTATTACATCTACTTGAGGAAGTTACCTTTTATGACCACTTGTAATCCAGGGCAACTCTGAAAGGAGCCTAAGAAATTGTTTTAAAAGCTGTGGATGCAGTGGCAGGGATCCTGGACACGGGGGGAGGCAGCTGGCAGGTGGAACCTGATGAGCAGATTAGGGCTCCCCCAGAACATATCCATGGCTATTGGAGTAGGAACTTCATTACAAAAAACTCCAGGGAGCCAAGTACTCTGTTTCAGCCAGTGCGAAGTAATTTAATACATTTTCCAATATTCTGTGAGCAGGAATAATGTAACTGTAGTGCTTTTTTCTTTTATCCCTGATATTCATCACGAAGATGAAAGCAATGATGTTGTGACTCAGCCAACTCGAACGAGCTGGACTGTTTGTCTCTCTGATGGGCCGGGACCAGGTTATGATATGGAGTCATTTACTCTTAGTTAGATTTCAAAGCATAAGGACTCCAGAAATGTCCCTGGTGAGGTAGGGATGAGGGCACTCAGCAAAAGCTGATTCTTCTCTAACTGACCAAAAATAAAAAGAGCCGTGAGAAGCTCCTTATTCCTGGTAGAAACATAACATCGACACAAAGAAGGTGGAGTGGGAAAAGTGCCTCATTCCAAAGTGTGTTTATCCATGATAAAGTGCTTCTATAAAAGGCATCTTGGGACTCTAAGTTTATTCCTCCTCAATGACTTCTAGGCTGTTTGCTCTGTTTTCAAGGCAACAGTGGTGATACTATTTTTCCCTACTGCCAACCGCATAAACTTAACTTGGTTCTGGAAATAAAGCAGTGCTTTCTCCCTCACAACTGTTGCCTCCAGTAACATCCTGCAATCAGCACATGGGAAGCATCTTTTTTGGTGATATGTGAGCCAGCTTAGATCCTAGTTCATTCCCCCCCACAGTGACCTTACTAAGGACAGTAAAAACCTGTCCCCCTGAACAAAATCAGAAGAATGAATTTGTGCACGTGCCACTTTGAGAAAGGGATTGTTTTTCACTTTGACACAGTGGTAACTGTTGACTTACCTGCTTTTTCCTGGCTCCTGCCTGGAGGCACTCATATTTAAAGATCACTGTGGTAGGAAGTTGATGCATCTGTGCCTATTTTGTGGTGAAGAACAAGGAAAGCTCCTGTATGTATGTCTGTAGGTATTATTCCTCTTTTTGGAGGGTTGTATGGAATTCCCACTTGTACAATACAGAATCCTTAGGCTGGGAAGTGCTGTGTCCTGAAGGCAGCAGCTCAGAGAGTGATTCTCAAAGGTGAGCATGCAAAGGTGGCATTAGATTTTTATTTGTGCCTCTGAGATTTTGGGTGGATATTGGGGTCTTTAACAGTCTCATGGGGAGAGGAAAGAGACTGATTTCTTAGGGTTGTTTCTGATGCAATTCTAAATCCATTTTGTCCTTCTGAGTGCACTTGCTCCTGATTTTGCTCTGTTTTGGTTTGAGTAAGTGCCTTATGTAGAACCACAGAATGGCTTAAGATGGAAGGTCCCTCTGTTGAGCATCAGTCCAAGCCTCTCCTCCAGTTAGCCCAAGCCCTGAGTTAGGTTGAAGCCTTACCCAGTTGTGTTTTGATCATCTCCAAGGCAGATTTTTACCCAGCTGAGATGGCACAGTTCCTCTGCCCCTGTCAAGTGTTTGTCATAAAGATTCTGATTCTTAAAACTTGAGTTTCTCTGCAATTTGTCACCATTGCCTCCCATTTTGCAGTGCACCTCTGGGTACACAGCTCTCTCTTCTCTTGACCTTCCCCTTATGCTCTCAGTAATGCAACTGGTGTGCTCAGCCCCAGCTGCTGCAAGGGCACGCTGCTGGCTCCTCTTCAACTTGCTGTCCCCCAGGACCCCAGATCCTTTTCTGCAAAGCTGCCTCTTAGCCAGCCATGAGAGTTTTCAGACCCCTAATGACTGTCTACAGCCCTTTCCCTTCCAGAGGATCACAGGGGCAAGAGAATCCTGTGAGAGGGACTGTGAATCCATCTGGATGAATATTAGGAGAAAAGAATGAAAAGCCTTCAGCAAGAGATCCGTCACTGATGCTTCCTTATGTAGCTGGAGCGATTTTTTTTTTTCCTCCCTTAGTGCAGAGCTGCTGAAAACTTGCACAGTATCAGTTGTAACAGCAGCATTACAATTTGCAAACATGCTATGTTGAGCAGTTAGTGTGAAGCTGCACGCTGGAGTCTGAAGGTTCCTCCGCTGATTCCGGCTGAATCCTCGCAGATGTCAGACTGTTCTCAGAGACTGTGCTTTCATTAAATTAAATCTCTGCTTTTTCTGGGAAAGATCGCTTTCCTCGACAGACTGTTCCACTGATGCATGTACCCAGAGTTGGGAGACAGCTCCTAATTTTTAGCTGGCCTTTGGTATTTCCATCAGTTCTTGATAGTTTTACTCTCTCTAGTGAAGTGTTTGCATCTTTCCAATATTTAGAGGCTGCTGTAAAGTCCTCAGCATAGGTTATATTTAGTCCACGAATATGTGTAATAGGCTGATTTAATCTCCTCTTGTTTTCACCAGGACATTCATGCTGGTCATATTTCATCAGCGATTTAAGTTTTTAATTTTGCCTTTCCTGATGAAAATGTGAGTGCAAGAGTGGTGCAATTACATCAGAAAGTGCCGCAATGAATGGGGGACTTCTGGGACCAAAAGCCACGTCTGTAGCTGAGGCTGGAGGAGGAACATGCTATCTCCTGTTTTCCTCTGCTTTTGGGAAGCTTGGCTTTTCCCAAACTCAGTTTAACTAACATCGAGTACAATCAGAGTTAATCCCACAGACTGGCAAGGACTTTGGGGATAGAAGGGTCACAGATTTGCCTCCCCACTTCTGTGAGGGGGTGCTTAATGCATATTCCCTGTAGACTTTGCTGAGCAAGAGGTGTTCAAGGAACTTTGTGTCACTGAGGCAAATGAACACGCTCCTCTAGTCCTCAGTGGCAATACTGATGGAATTAGATGGGATGGGGGCTGAGTGATGAGGGAAGAAGATTTTGAGATTGATTGATTCAGAAGCCGTTCAAAATTCCTGAGGCTCTGAGAGATGACACAGGAGCTGGTGGATAATGTGCCACCAACTTCAGTGTCACGGCTGGTACTCATGACAGTGCTTGGGATGCCTTGGGGCGCCTTAGGGTTCCTTAGGGTGCCTTAGGGTGCCTTAGGGTGCCTTAGTGCCCGTGTGCATGATCTCAATCACAGGCACAACTAGTACGACCCAAAAGAGACCCTGTTGTTGAGAGCAACATTGTAGGGGCTGAATGGGGTTTGCTCAGCCCTCCTTTTTCTGTTTATTTCAAGCAAGCTGACAAAACGCTGTCAAGCAGATACTTGCATTTGCGAACTGAATTTCCAGGGGAAGAGGAGCTTTTCTTTTCCAGTCGAGCAAGAGACAAAGGGGGCAGAAGGCTGCGTTCCCATCCTTTCCTAATTTCACGGCAGAGACGGCGAGGTGGAGACGGCTCCGTGGGGGGGAAACCGCGGTTCCCGAGCTCCCCCCAGAGGCACGCCAGCATCCATCTCCCTACCGGCATCCCACTCCCTACCGGCATCCCTCTCTCTGCCGGCATCCCTCTTCCTACTGTCATCCCTCTCCCTACCGGCATCCCTCTCCCTACTGGCATCCTTCTCCCTACTGGCATCCCTCTCTCTGCCGGCATCCCTCTCTCTGCCCGCATCGCGCTCCCTGTCCGCATCCCGCTCCCTGTCCGCATCCCGCTCCTTGCCGGCATCCCTCTCTCTGTCCGCATCCCGCTCCGTGCCCTCATCCCTCT
>VZSR01000824.1:3646150-3659656 GCA_013398615.1 Brachypodius melanocephalos
CTCCTCTCGATGGGTGCTTTGTAGATTTTTTTTGTAGATTATTTTGGGTTTTATTTGCAGAATAAGGTGTCCATTACCACCTGCAATGCAAAAAAACCCCTGCAGCCCCAGGTTCTCTCTGATCAACCAGTTGTTAAATCTGTTGTGGACTCTGGGATAACGGGAAAAAAATCCCAACCAAACAAAAACGCAAACACAAAACAGGAAAGGAAATAAAACCCCCCAAACTGTATCCTAAACAAATTTGTCTGCTTTATTTTTGGTGTTGGCTTTTGTAGGAGAAGCTTCAGGCAAAAAGAGATTTGCCAGTGGCTGAGAGTGTACAGACACTTGTCATTTAGGCTGCCTGGTTCAGTACAAGCCATCCCTGGAGGAAGGGTGTAGAAGGCAGGAGGGACACTTGTGCTTAGTCCTTTTGTGCATCCTCCTGTTGGATGTTCCTATTAACTCTGGATTCCTGGCCAAACCAAACTCCCACTTCTTGGGATTGCATTCTCATGTTTCTAGGTAACGCTTATTTCTGGCTGGATTGTTAGGATTTCTGCAGGTTTGAGGGATGTGATTGATTAAGCCTGTGTTTTTCTTCTGGTTTTGCTGGGGAATTTTGGATCAATTCCTCCTACCACCCCACTCCTCTTCCCTTGTTTCCCTGAAAGGGTGGGCTATTTTGGTAAAGAAAAACGAGCTGCAGAGAACGGCAAAATCCTTTACACTCCAGTGTGGGGACTGTAGGGTCAGCCTTGAGGGGTCTTTTAGGGCAACCCAGTGGGAGCTGTGGAGGAGAGGGATGATACAGCCACTAAAGTGGGGTTTTGTAGGGGGTCTTCAAATGACACAGGTTTCCTGTGAAGGATTATAGGAGAAGGTGCTCATCCATTGTCAGAACTCATCTCCCAAGCCTCTATTACTGTGTTTGGTTAACATTAAAGTGACATTTAGATGGAGTCATCGGCCTTGCTGAGATGAAGGAGAAGAGAGAAATCTTTATGTTGTCAGCAGGGCCTTGGCCAAGTCCTGGTACATCAGTGAACAGAAAGCAAAGTGCAGCTGGGGAGCTGTGGGGGTGTCAATTTATTTGTAAAGAGCTCCTATTTCAGAATGGTGGCATTTTCCTTTCTCAGCTTCTATTTGCTTTACTGTAGACAAAGTCTTTCCTCCTCTTTAATGTGTTATGTATTCAGCTGGGACACTCACAGACTGATGGATTCTCTATTGGATTTGTTTTTGGCACCTGGGCTAGATTTTTCCAATGGACTGTGTACTTACCAAGGTTTATTTTCTGGTATTTCCCTCTCCATTTTATGCAGTCTGACTGTACCTGTCCTGCTTGAGCACAGGCTTGAAATCTCTCACCCAATGTGATTTAAGTCACTTAAATGCTTTTAATGGGCAGGGAGTAGCATTTGAGGTGGTTTCTTCTTGTCCAGAGAGGAGTTCCTTCATTTGATAGTAAATTTATTTAATCTAAATTTGAGGCAGAGTGGGAGCCAGTGTGAGACCATCTGGGGAGCCTGAGCTCAAGCTGTGATGAGTAACCCTGTCAGTGAAAATGTTCTCAGGACACTTGCATGCTCCATGTGGCAAGCAGATATTTTCTGGTGGAGCTCCATGCCGTGCGTTCCACCCAAGGCAAATCTCCAAGATGATCTTCTCTATCAGCATGAGAGGAAAGAGTAGGGACATGATGTTTTCCTAATCAGTGGGAGCTGTGGAGGAATTTTGAGTGCTGGAGCATGTTCTTCAGCCACTACTTTTGATGTCAGTTCAGCCCCCTGAAGGCTGTGCCCTGGGGTCACTGCAGCTACTGGACAGCAGAATAATACTGCTGGACATCAGAGAGGCTTTGACATCTGTTACAGGAAAACATCTACTGGAGCAGAAGTGATCTGAAATTGGCTGGTCTGGCATTTCTTACCCACCTCCTTCTCTGTAATCATGGAGCTCAGTGGGGATGGAGTTGGAGTGCCTTGCTTTTTCTTCTTTAAAGCATATTTCCTAAATTTTTGGTAAATGGTAAAAAATTAACAGGCTTTCAGGCAGTGATGTGTAAACAAGAAATAAATAGATCGTAGTGAAGTCATCCAAATATCATAATCAGCAATGTGTTAGATTAAAAGGACAGTGATACCAAGTAAAACCTTTTTCAATATGGGTTGATCTCATTCATGATAATATATTACCTTCAAAAAGTGCTGTTCATTAGCCAGTATCTAGTTAAACTTGGCCTGTATAATGACTGGGAAAAAAACCCACAACTCCTGTACCTCACTGAATGTCTGGGTACAAATCATATTTTATTCGGGTTAAAAGATGTGTAATAAAACAGGTTAAGAAAATGATGCTTTAATACTTTTCATCTCAAAGACTGTAAAAAGCATAAAACAGTGTGAAAAATGCACATTTTAGATAGATACACTCTTTTAATTCAAGGAGGTTTTAGTACAAGAATCATGAGAAAATATCTGTTGAAGTACATATGTTCTTTTAAGTATGTAGTAAAAAACGTGTTCAAAATTACCAAAGAATTCCACAGGAATGATGCAGAATTAAGTCTTGATTGATATTTTGTTAGGATAATGATTTTTTTTTTGCTTTACAGACAATAAGATTTCAATAAAAAAAAGCAAAATTGAAGAACAACAATGACATTCACATTCTGATGGAATTGACTTAAATAATCAATTCCCTTGTCTGAATCATTCAATTTTTCATCAACAGATTCATTTCTCTTCTTCTTTTCCTTTGATTTGACTATTCACAAGTGCCACTACTTTATCATAATCATAAGAGACAATTTTTAGTATCTTCAGCAAAACGATGTTTGGTGGGAAGAGGAAATTAAATAGTGAATCCTAGCAAAGACAAACAAGGGGATTGATATTTTTCTTTTTCTTTTTTTAAATTTCTTTTTTCCTTCTAGTAGGGGTGCTACTACAATGTTAGGTGAAAATTATGATGTGTTTGAAATTGAAACCAATCTTGCAGTTTGCTCTTTGAATTAGGAGTATCAGTGAGTCACGTTCTAACTTCCACCCCAAGTTCTCAGTAGAAACCAGTCCCACACATGGGATCAGCAGTCCTAGAAGTACCTGCACTGACACAGAATCTTAGAATGAACTCAAGACTATCTCAATTATGGAAAGCCTCATAAAGGCCATTGATTCCAACTCCTTGCTCCTCTCAGGACTATCAAAAACTGAACCATATGAGAAAGATCATTGTCCAGACACTCCCTGGGCTCCTTGAACTAGGTTGGTGCCATGACCACTTCCCTGGGAAACCTGTTCTATGACTGACCACCCTGTCCATGAAGAACCTTTTGGCTGCTGGGGCTCACTGCTGACTCACATTCAATTTGCCACCAGCCCAAGTCTCTTTCTGCAGAGCTGCTCCCCAGCCTCTCATCCCCCAGTTTATATTTACAATAATAATGGCTTCTTGCACAAGTGGGTGACTAATGGGTTGTTACCTTTTCATCTTCATTTTTGGCACTATCTGCCAAGCTCAGGAGCCCTTGCAGACATTACAGCTGCATCCCATGGAGTCCTCTCTCAGGACTGCAGGACTAGGAAAGGACACTGGGGGCAGCCAGAGCTGCTCTGTGCTCCAGTAAATCTGTCCCTCCCTATAAAAAGAGGCTCCTGCACCTGCAGCAAAATTAAAACTTGTTCTCAAAAGCTGAAAGGAGGAGGTTTCTCCTGGAAGCCACATCAGAAGTCAGAACTGCCAGAGTAGCCACAATGGTGGTGTCTTGCCTTTATCTTTCCCTCTATAAACATTTAGAGGGACAGGCAAACTTGCAGAAAGGTCAGACGGTGACATGACAGTCTGGTTCAGTGGGTAGATTTGGGATGGAAATCCTTCTAGTTTAGCTCCTTCTTTCCTTTGTTTCATTGGGTCATTCCAGGCAACTGGCTTAAAACTGCTGCCTGTTTCCTTCTCTGACTGTGACAGTCCCCATTGCCTGCCTCCCTGAATCCTTGCTGAGGATTGTTAATGGTGGGAGTGAAGAAATACCTCCAAAAGTGCTAATTGTTAACCCAAGTGATGAAATGCTGTTGTGTGTACAATAACTGTGCACAATAATTTTGCATTTGGGTGAATTGGCCAGTGGCAAAATCAGAACAATTCACGCCAAGGCCCTGCTTAGCTGGGTTTATCAGCCATTGAATTATGAGCCTGGGGCATTGTTATGTGTTGCACAGTGAAGGCATTATATCTGCACCAGCAAAGCCTCTGTTAGCAAGGCAGGCTGGGTGTGATGCTGTGAGCTGCAGCCAAGCCCAATTACCACACGAGAATGCCTCTCCTGTTTGGAGCCTGCCAACCATTTCCTCTGCATATTAACGGCATTTATTCTATTTAAGTGGCTTTGCCATCGTGTCTCCAGCTCCCATTCCTCTGGCTGCATGGCTGCAAGCAGTGTCAGGCATGGGCAGAGGTTGTTCCAGCTTGAAGGTGGGATTAATTGTCCTTTGAAGACAGGGCAGGGGTTTTGGGTTTTGGCTATATTCAGGGGTTCGGCCATACTCAACAGCACCAACCACCTCTGTCATTTGCCTGGGGTAAGAGTAGCAAGGTTGGTCTGTCACCCTTTCCCCCAAAATTCTCTTCCTTTCTCCCATCTTGCCCCAGCTTTGTGCACAGTGCTCTCAGGAGGAGCTCCAGCTTGGCTCCTGACCAGAGGAACCTGCACAGTTGGGTTTCTCTGTACCAGCCTTTTCAAGCCTCTGTGAGGTGACCCCTGTGATGGGGCTTCTGCAGTCTCAACCCTCTGGCTGCTGGTACAAAAGAGGGATTAGGCCCACAGCTGATCCCCCCTGGTAATCTGAGGCCAGACATGGTCTGTTCTTTCAAGAACAGTTGCTGTAAAGATTTTAAGGATGTTGTCACAGCTACACTTTCGGGCAAATGGAGCAGTTCATCTGCTTCAGGCTGCGAAGATTTAATTGAGCTCCAAGGGAAGGCTTGAAGCTGAATTAAATCTTTTGCTGATGGAGAGCAAGGTCTGCCACAAAGAAATTCTCCTGATTCTTGTCTTCCCTGTGTGCTGCCATACCAACCCAGGACCAGCTCTGACACAGTCCAGAGCAGAGCTGGTGCTGAGAAAGGAGCTGGTTACCTTCATAGAATTACTTCCTACAACAAAATAAATTATTTTAATCTCTGTTCAGCATGTGTGAAAGATCTTCAGAGCAACTGAATGCCATTTTTTAATTGCTGACACTCTGTAACTAGAGATGGTGAGATTTGCAGGCTCTCAGTTGAAATGTCATAATAAGATTATTCCCTGTTATCGTGTAAGAAGAAATAGCATATGTGAGAGAGACAGACCAGGAGAGAATAGTTTATCTGTTCTCTCTAATAGGGTAAGTGTGACACATGTATTAATTTTGGAGCTGACTGTTGAGATCTGTAGTAGGACCCTACGTTTTTTACTCCTCGATTTTACTCTTGGATAAATAAATACTCAAGTTCTAGCATGTTATACATCTCAGGCCATTTTTTCAGCCTCCTTACTGCCAGAGGTACCTGGTTAGTCCATCTCTGTAAGGATTACACTTGGAGATCCTAAGGCACAAATCTTGTTCCTGTTGCTTGGAGTCAATTCCCCTGGATTTCTGCTCAGTAAACACCTCTTAAAATGACTTTTAAAAAATGCCTTCAGCCCTGTGTGTCTGTTGGTAGGCTTGACAAAGACATCCTCAGCAGCCAGGAGCCCACTGTAGGATCCTCTGGAGATAGACAGATTTAGTCCTGAGCCTCAGAGACTTCCATGGAAGGAAGCATTTATGCAGACTGTCATCTGCTGCCTTGGGTTTGTCTGTGCTTTTTGGACAGGAGAATTTGGATTGTTCTGCAAAACAGTGTTTTTGGTTAGGATCTGTAATGTTTTTCACACGAAAAAAGAAATTCTGAATATACCTATAAACCCCATGAGGGTCAGATGTCTGGGTAAAGGGTAGAACTACAGGATGTTGGTGGGCCTCAAACTTCTGGGAATATGTAAAGTGTCACATTTTGTTACTTACAATAGAGAGGTGCTTGCTGGGAAGATGCTTCTGCAATAACATGATTATTTTTATGGATTTCACAAGAATTCAGAGGGGTCTCCTGCTATTTCATTAACATACCCCCAAACATTATTGTTCTAGACTTCATGTATTTTTCACAAATCCTCCCTTTTTGTAACGTTCCTGAACACATTTTTATTCAGACATAACCAACCTGGGGACCAACACTAAGGTGACAGACGTGTTTAAACTAGAGAAGAGTTTTTATAGAATTCAACCTTGAACTGCCTGGGGTTACAGGAAAGCACAGAACAAGCCATGAATTATAGGGAAATAGATGTGAGGTGAGTGACAGGTAATATTCTTGGAGGCTTTAGGATTCCAGGAAAAAGGGCAATGTGAAATGCATGGTGAGACAAAATTAGAGACCCTTCAGAGACACTAATAAATCTGATGGGTGTTGATTAGTGCAATGCTTGTCAGCAGCTTCCCATCTTTTGTGCAATCGAGGGAGAATTCTTTCTAAATCAGTTCATGGTAACCTGGTTCTCACCTTGTACCATGATTTTCACAGGCACAAAAGGTGGTATAAGTCACAGAGCTGGTTTGTTTTAATAGCATTTTACCAATGTTTTGGACAGGAAAAAGTGAAAGCAGCCATCTTGGCAGCTATACTGGTTTTTGTCCTGTGACTGGCATTTCATTGCCCAGTCCTAGGTCTTAATTCTTTTGCTTTTCTCTGACATGACAAAATGAGAGAAGCCTAAATCAGACATAGCTTCATCCATACCAAAACTTGAATGAAATCCAGTGCAAAAATAAACAGGCTGGTGCCTGTGACTGAAGCTTGTGGATGCCTCACCCCTTCTTATACTGAAAAGGCTCTGGGAAGGGTTTGCCTCTCCCATAAGAGACCCAGTGTCCTGGTGCTTTAGGTACCACATCCAGTAACTGCATGGAGATGACTGCTGGAGCTAGGGCTCTCTGTGACCTTGGTGAGGTTAATCCCCATGTGTGCTAACATGAGAACAGCATCCAGTCCATATGTTCAGCCTTGCCTGTGGCTCTGGGAAGTGCCTGGGGTGGGTTCAGTATTAAAGTCATACCTCTGCCTCCTTGGGAAGAGGGAAGCTTGCCAGCACTGGAGGGGGAAATGTTAGCTGATGCTCCTGAAAGCAAGGACAGTCATGATTTTTCCTCCTCTCACCTAGGTTAGAAACTGGGAGAACCTTGGCACTTTTCTGTTTATCTTTGTTTAACGAGCAAAGAGAAAGATTGATTTTGATTTAAATGTCAGATGACAGAATTATAGACTTGCCAACGTCTTGGGTGCCCTTTTATTTAAAAGAAGCATCTGTGCAAGAATTGGTACCCACAACAAAGCCAAGGTCTCAGCCAGCAAAATTAAAGTGACTCTAAGAAACTGGTAAACGTGAAGCACAGAGATGTCTGAATCTGCCTGAGAAACTTCAGCTTCTCTTGAAGCTGCAGGATGGGGGCAAGAGAATTTTCTAATCCTCTGACTCACGTACCAAATTGTTCTGCAAAGCCCGTGAGCCACAGGATGTAACACTGTCTCTAGGAGATGAAGGGATGGGAAGATTTAGGAATAGTTTACAGCGGGAGATGATGGTGTTTTCTTAGGGGTCTGTTGCTCATTTGGTCCTGCTGGGTAATCAAATGGGGCTGATCTTGAGTCCTGGGTAGATTCAAGAGTCCTGTGTCTATTTTTGGTCTTCCTAGTACAGGATGGGCACAGATATATTGGAGAAAGTCCAGAGAAGGACCACAATTGTGATTAAGAGACTGGAGCTTCTCTCCCATGAGGAGGCTGAGAAAGCTGGGAGCTCAGGGAGAATCTCATCAAGGAGTATAAAGGTGTCCCTTCCTCCAGAAGGGAGGATACAGAGGACAGAGCCAGGCTCTTTTCAGTGGTGCCCAGTGACAGCACCATAGGAGGGTCTATTTGAACATCAGGAAATAAATCTTTTACTGTGATGCTGACAAAGTGCTGCCTGGGTGGTTGTGGAGTCTCCATCCTTGGAGATGTTCAAAAGCCAGTGGACGTGGCAGCTGGCTCTGGGTGGTCCTGTAAGGGGGGGAGGCAGGATGACGTGCAGAGGTCCCTTCCCACCTCAACCATTCTCTGGTTCTTTGTAAAACTGAGGGATCAGTTTAGCAAAAGGAATTGCATCTATGTAATGACAGGTGTGTATGACCATGCCATTTTTTTTGTACAAGATGTCTCTGGTAGAGGATATCTCAGGTTCCAGAGCTCCACATGGAAACATGAAGCTACTCCAGACCACAGGACAAGGATGTGCAGGCTGGAGATGAGCTGCAGGCTCTCTGAAGTGATGTTTCACTGTGCTTTCTCCTGTAAATGGGCTTTGACAGAGGAGTCCCCTGCAGTGAGGGAACCCGGCAGCACCTCACGTTGGGCAGTGGCAATGTCCTTATCCAAGGGACAGACTCAACCTCCATCCCATGTGGACTTGCTTGGAGCTTTGCAGCCTACCCAAAATAGCAGCACAACTTGTCTGACTCATTTTCTGCACCACTGAAACACTGTGCAGCATTGCAGTTGACCCAGCAGCGGCTTAATAATATCTGCAATTCCAGTGATGTCTCCTGGAGAGATCTGAACTGCTGACACCATGTAGTGCAGTGGAATAATGGGAAATGAGTTTTGAAGGGAGGGAGGGTAACAGTAAAGACAAAAGTCCCCTCTGGGTCGAGAGGTTAATGCAGGCCAGGCTGGTGAAGTGTTGCTGGTGGAGGTGCTCATAGGCCATGGAAAATTCACAGGATGACATCCTGAGCCGCTGTCAGACTGCAAGACATTGACCTCAGTCCTCTGGGCCAGTCCTCATGGCCAGGCAGGGGACACCGAGTCTCTGCAGAAGATGAGATTGTGTGCTGATGGTCAGTCACCTTTCCCTGCAATGTTCTTTTAAGATCTGCTGACCTCTGCATTGCACTCGGTGTCATCCTGGGTGTCTGATCTGTTTGCTCTGAAAATACAGAGCCGAGGCCTCACTGGAGGGTTGGCAGGAGGTTGGGGGCTGGCTGGTCTTTGTGCTGAGCTGTGGACTTCACTGGAAACATGAAGAATGCACCCAATCTTAAAAGGTCCTTAATCTGTCCAGTTTCACATCAGGTAGGGGTCTCTTTGCCATAGGAGTGGCTTTGTAACTGTTCAGCATTTCATTCTCTCCATTGATGCTTTTCCTTCTTTATAAAATTGCTCAGTTTGCTTCTTTTCGTCTGAAGGAAGGGAATATTCTAGCTCTTTTCTCCTAGGTGAATACTAACCTAAAGAGCTCAAAAATTCCTTTGAGGACACAGGTTTTATACCATGTGTATTCTCTAAGTCCTGGGTGATATGCCCAATGGAAAACTGGGAGTCTCCCAGCATCTCAGTCCCAAAGAGGAAAGACTGGTTGTAGCACCAGGCTAAAAAATCTCTCAGCTGTGTCTTCCTCTCACTTCTGATCCTGACTTGCCCTGGCAGTTTTAGAGGTGCTTTTCTCCCCCTCCAAAGCAGCTCACTGCCTCCCTGGTGTCAGAAGGTCTGGCTGCATGGTGTTTATAGAAACTGGAAGTCCTCCAGTGAAAGGCTGACTGCTATTTCACTCCTTTAACAGCCCACCATCCCGTGTGAGCTGTAACCCCCATGACAACCATATGTCAGTCTTATTTTAAACCTAATCTGATATAAAGTTGCTTATACAAAAGCAGAGAGACATGAGGAGGGCTGACCCCCCTCCCCATACCTACTTAGATTTCCAGTTTGAAGACAGTGTAAGTAAGTAAAGAGTAAAACCTGAGCAGGGTCTTCAGAGCTTGGTTCCTGGGCAGTCCCTTCCTCCCTGATAGAATGAAAGTAGCAGTAATGGGAGTTCCAGTCTCACATCTCTGGGCTCACCTCTTCCTGTGCTCTTGGAGACACAAGTTATTTCCACCTTTCTGAGATCCAGCCCTCTGCACCATGCACTGTCTCACCTGTGCATCACCAAGCTGGGACACAAAAAACCAAACACAGACGATGCTTTGGAGCCAAAGCTGGTGACTTGAACTTGTCGGTGCTGAGAATTTGGTGTCCTTCAACTGTGTGCAAGACACTGGCACTGGAGATTTGGGCCATGCTGCCTGACAGAAGGGTAAATGGGTGAAAATGATACAGCCCAAGCCAGCTGGGGTTGGATTAGTGGCCTGCAACCCTCATAATGGTCAGGCAGCTGTTTGTCTTGTGAGAGAGCGAGCATCAGCTTGCAGGGTGAATCAGGGAGCTAGTAGTGAGATATCCAGCTGAAAATTCTCCTAACACATGCTGATTGAGTATTGGCTAATAAAAGCATGGATTGCCTGGCTCCTGTTGAACTGTGCGGCCAGAAACCTCAAAGATTTTACTGCTGGAAGTCAGGGGAAAACTTGGGTACATAAAATAGCAATAAATCAGAGCCTGAAAGGATTTTAGATTTAATGGGGCAGTGAACAGCATGGAAACAGGACCAAGTATTTCCCCTTCTTCCATATTTCTTTCTCTCCCCCTCTCCCTTCAGCTTTTGTGCTTTGCCATAAGGGAGTACCGAGGGAGGCTGCACAACATCACTTTTCCTAAGATGAAGGCCCTAACTGTTGTGTTTTGTTCCATTCTGCAGCCACAAAATTTACGATAACAATAAATCGAAGGTGGTAATATGCTCCCCAATTTATCGGTGAATTCATGTATAAAAATTAATGTGAAATACAGCCTTCCTGCTGCTCCCTTGGAGTGTTGTTGCAAGGCAGCCAGAAACTACGGATCCCTTTTCCATTGCAGTGGGGACCCCTCCTACTGGCTCCATTCATGCAGAGGTGATCAGGCTTCTCATAGAGCTTTGCAGGCTTCCAAAGAGATGCATCATTTTCAAATTCATTTCCTGCTTGGGTTAATAGACACTTGATTCATCTCCTTCTTCCCAGTCCCAGCCTGGTTATGGTGACTCTAAATACTAGATTGTCAAGGTGAAAGGGAGGCGACCATGGGCAATACACAGACTGCAGAGGAATTCAATTACTTGTTTGCATCAATCTTCACTCCAAAGCTGTGTTCATATTGGAAAGGGTTTGGGTGACAGGGTGAGAAGAGATGTGTGGGAGGGAATTCCTTTCCTCTTCTGAGTTTTAATTTCTGAGTGTCATTGAACTGTTCCCACAAGCAGAGCTCTGTGAGGCAGAGTGTTTCTGACACAGTGTCTCCCCTGTGAGTGCATCACATCAGAGCAACTAAAAGACTCTCCTGACACTGGGGCTGCAGGTAATCCAGGATCCCATTTTGGAGAATTATTCCTTCTTTGCTCGTGCTTTGCCAATAGGACCATTAGAGGGAGAGGGCAACAGAGATACTGAGAAAGGGAGCCAAAATCATTATGGCACTGGAACAAATGAAGATTTTAAGGCTGCTGCTCAGTAGAGAACACATCATGGGTACTTTTCTCTTGTACCCTGACAAAGTTGGTTCCAGCAGCTTTGGTTCCGAAGGACCAGGTCCCAGAAAATGCACAGATCAGGGCAGTGGGGAAAATCAAGGTGTTCTGATAGAGCTGAGCAGTTCAGTATCACATGGAAAATGCACAACCATGCATCAAAAGCAGCTGAAGAAACAGAATAGTGGTGCAGTTAAAATATTAGGCTTGGGTTTTTGTGACTGAGCTCTTGATTTCACTGTGCTTTGCTTAATGTTGTTTGCAAGTATGCTGAGAGTCCAAAAGGACTTGGGAAGACATCTTCCAGTCTTCAGTTTATCAATTTAAATGATTTTAAATAAACTGATCCATGATTTTCCCACTGTATTTTGTTGCTTATCTTATAAAACTATTACAAAAGACACTGGGAATCAGCTAGGAACCAACCATCAAAAATAAAGAGTAAAAAGAAATTATTTGCAGGTATGTTTAAGTCTATTTGCCAAGTGCTTATAAAAAAATCAATGCATTTAAAGAAAATCAGGATGGTTCCCAAACATTCGGCTAACCAAAATGGAGCTTTATTCATAATAAATACTATTTATGATGAATAATTTGACTAGGGAGAACTGGAGAGAGGCCAATGTATCCATCTATTTAATACGAACTATGGGTGATCCAAAGAATCATAGACCTCTCAGTCTTATTTCAGTTGCTGAAAGAATAACTGAGAAATTAATTAAAGAACAGGCAGTAAAACACCAGGGCAAATGTAAGTTGAAAGTAGCAAAACTCCACGGATTTTAAGGGTAAAATCACGCATGCTTTCATTCACATTTTCTGGTCAAGGCAGGGATTACTCCTTTCACTGGCATTTCTGTATCTACTGAAATCATGAACAGAGATGTGGGTTTTCACTTGGTGTAAGCAGAGCTCAGCACACTGCCACCTAATCTTTGGTGATGTCTTAGAAGGCTGCAGCTCTTGAATGCAAATAATGTTGTGTGTCTGATGTTAATAACCCCTCAATTTCTTCGGGAAGATTAAGAGCAGAGCAGATAATGGATGACTGGCAAATACAGTTAATTTAGATTTTCAAGATGCTTTTGAAAAATGCATTACAAGAAGCTATTAATGAGATTTGGTGAGTATAGAGGAAGAAGGAAGGCAGAGGCACAGCTCCAGCAGTGGTGAAAGGAGGGACAGAAAGACAAGGGCCGAGTTCAATTCTCAGCATGGGAAGAGGTTAATAACAAGTTCCACCCAGAATCAGGTTCATGCAAATTTGTGAGGAATGAAAACAACTCCGTAAAAGCCTAATAAACCATAAAAATTACCAAAGTGAATTTCAGTATAACCAAGCAGAAGGCAGTGCTGCTCAAAAGGACTGATTTAAAGGTTTCATACACAATGATGATTTCTGCATTCAATTTAACCCTCTAGATATAGGGACATAATTGCTAGCAACTGGAAGAAGGGATTCAGGCAGCCCACAGTAGGGCTTGCAACAGTGAAGAAAAGCCTGCTCGGCTGAGTTAAGGAATGGGTAGAGGAAGAAGTGTCCAGTAATAATGATGTGTCTAATGACACCCAATGAACTAATGCTTCATCTGTGCCACCTGCTGCATCGAGTCTGATCACCCTCTTGTTGAGAAAAAGAATGATAGAATCGAAGAATCGTGAAACTGTTGATGTTGGAAAAGGCCGTTGAGAGCACTGAGTCCAACTGTTAGCCCAGAACTGCCAAGTCCCCACTAAAACATGTCCCAAGTGCCACATCTACATGTCTTTTAAATATCCCCAGGACTGTTGACTCAGTCATTGCCCTGGGCAGCCTCTTCCAATGTTTGACCACCCTTTCAGTGAAGAAATGTTTCCTAATACCCAACCTAAACCTTCCCTGGCACAGTTTGAGACTACATCCTCTTGTTCTGACACTTGTTAGGTGGAAGAAGAGACCAACCTACAGCTGCAACCTCCTGTCAGAGGGGGTTGTAGAGAGTCAGAAGGTCCTTCCTGAGCCTCCTTTGCTCCAGGTGGAA